>CAJUYG010000906.1:40322-116047 GCA_910591675.1 Galerucella calmariensis | reverse complement strand
AATTAGGGTTTATTACTCCTCGTACTTTTTGTACATACTATAGTTTCATTATTATTTCAGGGTGAACCCTAACACGGTTAGTATTTAATCCATCAAGAATTGCAGACTTCATACCTGTGGAATCCAACAAACAATTAAGAATATTAGGAGAGTTTAATATAAAAAGATGATTTATAACAATATTATACCTGCAAAAGTAGAAATTGTAGAATGTGGGCCTCTATCCTACTAAGAGAATTATTGTCTGACGGGTTTTGCCTACTGTTAGTACCATTCGGGTCCGTTGAACTATAGGGAAACACGAATTTTTGACTGATTTTGCGAAAAATCGATAGTACTCACCTATTTTGAGAATAATCCGTCAAAATATTTGCGGGTTATACATATTTTGCTGAGAAAAATCCAAAAAAAGATTTGTTTTCGCCACTTGAGCCATCACTTTTGGACTAGTTATTTATACAAACCACAGTTTAAATGTATTGCACTGTACGGAAAAGTGATCAACAACATGTGTTCTCGCTAATTATAACAACATTTCAGTTAGTTTCTTCATAATATTGTTTAAATTACCACTTTTATGAATATATATTCGACAGGCTACAAATTTGTATGAAAACAATTAAATCAAATGACAAATGACATAGAAGCTCTAGCGTAATGTGTGACATGATTGCCAGCTGTAAACGATTACGTGAGAATCATGATATTTTTAAAATATTAATTAATCATTGCATTCGAATTTCATCTTAGAAAGTATTGGATGGGAGGGATGAATGCATTGTAATGCACATCAATCTATTCAAGAAGAGGAAAAAAATATAATAGTTGGATTCACCCTTCCCCTTCTAGAATAACTTGATGTGGATTAGAAATAATTGGAGGCATTTGCCTTCCCCTCAAGATATTCAAGAAGAGGGAAAAAATATAATATTCGGATTTACCCTTCCCCTTCTTGAATAACTTAATGTGGATTACAAAGTATTGGATATCTTTTGAGGGCAAGGCAAATCTGTGTATACGATTATTATTAAAATTATTTATATCCAAACTGGTTGCCTGTCAAATATATATTCATAAAAGTGGTAATTTAAACAATATCATGAAGAATCTAACTGGTTTTTTTTCATAGATAGCGAGAACACATGTTGTTGATCACTTTCATGTATAGAGCAATACATTAAAACTGTTTTTTGTATGAAATATCATGCCAAAAAGTGATGGCTCAAGTGGCGAAAAAAAATCTTTTTTTGGATTTTTCTTTGTGAATTGTGTATAACCCGCAAATTTTTTGACGGATTATTCTCAAAATAGGTAAGTACTATAGATTTTTCGCAAAATCAGTCAAAAATTCGTGTTTCCCTATAGTTCAACGGACCCGTACCATTCAAGTAAAATGCTGCTTCATCTGAAAACACTACATTCTCTACAAATTGTCGATTCTTATTACATCTGTCCATCATCACTTCACAAAATTCCATCCTTCGAACAAAATCTTCATCGTTGAGTTCATGAATTAAATTGACAGTACGGCAGGAACTTTATGGAATATTCAATCATTTTATAACCGAAAATTCACTCAATGAGTTTTCCGTAGCGATTTGTCTACTGGATAGGTTTCTTGAACAGTTAGGAAAAAATTCAACTGCTCGTCACCTCCAATTTCAGAACGACCTTTATAACTATTTCTCACGTTACCAACTTTTCTGAACTTTATTTTTGTTTTTGATAAAGTGGATTGACTAATAGGAAGACCTGGATACTCATGCATCATTCCACAATTCACAAATGTCACCATTGACATTATTGAAATTTCAATTCTCTCTTCTTCGCTTGAAAATTCAACATCCTGGTAATTGACAGTGCAATACTTATTGTTTGAAATTAGCAAGCCATAATAATGAGAATCTATCTTCATCAGTCCAGTCACTACATAAAATTTTATCATTGAAAATTCTTGACACATTTGTCTGTAATTTATGAACCAATGCTTTGGACTATGAGTATTGAACATTTTGTATCATCCATTCATTCATTTCCTCTCCAGTGTAATCATACTGACATTGATAACAATAAATCGCTGGCGAATGACTTCCTAATGCCGTAACAGCTTTCAATACCAGCGAAGGATTCTGAAGCTTAGAAATTTGTAATAAATTTTCGCTTGTTTATTCAATTCACAACCAACTTCACACATCAGTAAGGGGAAAGTAAAAAATAGATTGATAAATTGTCAAGATTAATTTACTTAGTACTTTTTCATCAGGTATAGTGCAGCTGTGCACGGTAAATCCGAAAAGTTTTATGGTTTCATTGCATCTCAAGCCTAAGTCAAGTCAAGTCAGTTCCTTAGATCGTGAAAAGAACTATACAGAGTCTGATTGAACGCTTGGATGTTAAACAAGGTGCGAGTCAATCGGAATACTCTGAGTAAAACGCAAATTCAAAGTGTGAATTTTTGTACAGCAATTAGTCAGCTGTAATATTTTATTCATTGATGAAATTACTCCCAACCAAGCTTCTTCGTTTCACTGTTCGATACAATATAGAATGCAACATGCTTCATCTCTAGCAGCACGTACTAGTAAGTAGACCACATCTATAGATACAGTGTGGAAACCACTTATGGAATAAAATTCTTTATGTCATTATTTTAGGAAATTATAAAAAATGCCGAGACATGTCAACTTTTGAATTGAGTTGTGCGTTATGTAAACATAAACTTAAATGTACAGGGTGATTCACGCAAGTATGCCATAGTCGGTGTTGTTCTTTTTTAATGAAACACCCTGTATATTTTTGAAATCCTCTTAATGAACCGAATGCTACAAACCAAATAATGTATGGTCGATTATAAATTATACAGGGTGAAATTTTAAAATTAATAATTTATTACACTTCAAATATTGGTACTTTGTTAAATCAGCTAAATATGGATTTATCAAAAATCGGAACTTACTAATTATTAGACGTATTTGTATATCAAACAAAACCTGCTACGCCCATGAATTTTATCATAAATACCTAAAAATTGCCTAAAAATGCCAATAATTAGACAAAATCGGTAAATAATGGGGATTGTTTTAAATCGGTAAATAGTGTGGATTGTTTTCTATTCTGTCAGTTGTTGATGTGTTGACAGTTTGTACTGAAAAGGTAAAATTTTTGTCAAACACTCTTTCCTTGTCGACATAACAATGAAATATTCAACTGAGACTCACCGAATTGAGATTTTAATGATGATCGGGTACGGGGATAACTGCAGAAGTCAAGTTGAACTGGCAAACTTATTTAATCACAGGTATCCCGAATTGCCGAATATTTCACAAAGTACTGTGCCTAAAATTCATGCACAATTCAGAGAACTTGGACATGTCAAACCATTGAAAAGAAAACCACACTTCGTTGAAGATGATGTGAAAGTGGATATTTTGTTAAGTGTCGAAGAGAATCCAACTTCAAGTACATGTCAAATTGCCCGTGAAAATAATGTTAGTCATACAACTTTTCTAAGATGTCTTCATAAAGAAAAACTTCATCCCTACAAATTAACTTTTCTGCAGGAGTTAACGGAAGACGATCCAGATCGTAGAATGGATTTCTGCGAAAGGTTGATGAATAAGCTGAACAGAAATGAGATAGCTCTTGGTACCATTTTTTTTTTCTGACGAATCAACATTCACATTGAATGTAGAGGTAAACCGACAGAACTGTAGATATTGGTCAGCAGATAATCCTAATTGGATGCGTGAGACACATACTCAGTACCCTGAAAAGGTGAACGTTTGGGCCGGTATCATAGGCGACCATATTATTGGTCCTATATTTATGGATGTAAATTTGACAGCTGAAAAATATTTAAATATGATTAGAAATGAAGTTATTCCTGCGTTGGCAAACTTATATCCCAACGCAATAGATCCTAGCTTACCGAATGAAAATGTTTGGTTCCAGCAAGACAGGGCAACACCCCATTATGCTTCAATGGTAAGAACTTATTTATATGAAATCTTCCCCAATAAATGGATTGGACGAAGAGGTATTATTGAGTGGCCAGCTAGATCTCCAGACCCTACGCTGTTAGATTTTTTTCTGTGGGGTTATCTCAAGAACAAAGTATATGCAACACAACCAACTAGCATTGTAGACCTCAAAGACAGCTAACTACAGAAATACGGAATATTTCACCTCAAACTTTAAACAACGTTAAGGAGGAGTTCTATAGGAGACTGTGCTATTGCCAACAACTAGGTGGAGAACATTTTGAGCATTTATTTTAATGTATTAAAATCAAATACATCAGGTATTTTATGTATGTGTTCAAAATAACTGTAAAAATAAAAATTTCACCCTGTATAATTCATAATTGACCATACATTATTTAGTTTGTTGGAATCGGTTCATTATGAGGATTTCAAAAATATGCAAATATACAGGATGTTTCATTTAAAAAAATACCGACTATGGCATACTTGCGTGAATCAGCCTGTACATTTGAATTTATGTTTACATAACGCACAACTCAATTCAAAAGTCGACGTGTCTCGGCATTTTTCATAATTTTCCAAAATAATGACTTCAACATTTTATTCCATAAGTGGTTTCCACACTGTATATAGATCACCGCTCGAAACAACTTATTCCGAGGGGAAATACGAGTACGCCATAACATTAAATTTTTCAGAAATGATGTGATATTGATATATCTCGTTGCTGGGTCGCAAAGTAGTATGGAGGCTGAAGTGACTTCACTATTATTCAATTGTCAAACGTATTTCGATATTATAAAAGTATTGTAATAACCCAAATTTAAAATCATTATAGTATTGATCCAAGAACCTCCTTCTAATAATATATTCTCATTGTGAAACTATGATGTAGTACCTTGCTTCACTAGTTGTTCTCATATATAGGTACTGTACGACATACTTCCACAAACTTGTTGATTTCAGAGCTGGTTAACTATTTTGGGCAATATTGTAATTTTTTAGATACCGTCTGCGTTTTGCAAGAGCTATCTACAAATACTTCGTAAGAGGTGGCTTTTGGCAACAACTTTTTTACTCAAATTTACTTGCACCTCCAAATCCATTTTTCTCCCTAATTGAATAACGTACCTAATTATTTCAAATTTTAATAATGTATTTCTAGTGACATTCATTAACGACTTCACAGCGAAGAATTTTTTTTCCAAATAATTACATGCAGCCTCTCTCCGCTGTACCTAATGGTTAATTAAAATCCTGTAATCTTAAACCCCCATCTCAAATAATAAGGAAGAAAAATGTCTGAAGTCAAAATCACTATTTTTTTAACTTAAAACTAATCTCAAAATAAATTTTATTTCTGTCGACACAATTTTGTGTATTGAGCTAATACATATCAAGTTTCCGTGAATTGAAACAGATATACAAATTCTACAGGGTATTTCAGTGCATAAAACCGTTTTTGGCGCATTGACTGTGGATACGAATTTAATTACGATCTTAAAAACTTGCTGTTTTACTCGAATATTGTGGAAAGTCATGGTTCAACAATAATATTATTCGAGAGTAGTTAGTGTGGGAATGTTTTAAGTTTTACGACCAAAATAAATGGTTGTAAAGACCATGTAAAGATAACATTGTCATGCTCATTATTTTATGTATCTGGAAAATAGCTGAATAGTCTGTTTTCCTTGTTTTATTATACGAGTATGATCCCCTATTTTCCAGTGATATTTAGAATAATAAAGTTGTGAATGCTGTTCATTCTGTACGACCACAAAACAAATCGAGCGGTGAGAGGGAATGAGTTGATTTTTTTCTAAAATGAAGGATTCCTTGATGCTTTCGCGTTCTAGTCTTTTTGATAAATTTTACGGCGAATGTGCGTGCACAGCAATTAAAGGCAAATAAAACTGTAACCACCAACAGTCGTTTTCTCAGAAAATAATGGGAACGAATCTGATAGCCTCTACTTTTTCTCCTTTTTCCATTTTAATTTCCAGCCCGATTACCAGAGGAAGATATTAGAACAAGAGTCTATTGAGAGTAATTGTGGCAGTAAAGATGTAAAACGAAGATGTGATGCTGCTACTTCATTTCTTTTAAGTGTTATAGTTGGGAAAAGTTGCCAAGATCATGCATTTTAAATTAGTTTATTTTTTTGTTTCCAAAATTACTCACGGGAAAACCAATATTTAATATCTTCTGCAAGTTCCTTGTGGCATCATTTATCATTTTTTCTCTTATTTTTGGGAATGAAACCACAATAATGTTTTAAATTTTATTAATTCGACGTTTTGGTAGCGTCCCAGCTACCTTTGTCAAGATTGAATAATGATAAAATTATTTTTGGTCCCTATCTGACACAACGAAAAAAATATGACAACTAGACAATCAATAATATTTTGAAGTTTAAGACTACAAAACTTTGTTGTCCAATTTTATTAAGGTCCATTCATAGTAGATCACATCTTTGGTAAAATTACAAAAAATAGATAACGAATATAACAAAGATAACTTCACAACTATAAATAAATAATAACTTATAAAAGTTGTTCGAAGTGTCGACCAGGGGTATGAAATGGTATATTTTTGAAATCAGATGAAAAACGTCTTTGCATTAAAAAAACGATTGATTTTTTTGTGTCCCCCAAACTACGCACGCCACTGTATTTTTGTCAACGTTATTATAAATCTAGTTTATAACCACACAACTTTTATTTCAAAAACTTTTTTGTTCATGCAATAATAAACTGGTGAGGGCTGGGACATTCAGAATGAATAAACGTGTACATATTCAGCAGAAATTCACTCCACAAGTTTTATTCACAGTTTCACGATACTATCATTAATTTTCCGATCAAAATGTAGCTTCAGAATACAAAAGCATCTAGTTTATTCACAAAATACTACTTTTTTTAGGAATGTTTTCCTTTACCGGGAAATTTATGACATGACAATACTAATTACGAGTTCTATGAATAATGAACAAACTGCAACCAAACTTGACACACAGTCAAATGAAAATGTATCGGAAGTTGATTAGACATATTCATGTACTTCCAATTTAAATTTACCTCAATTTTTAGAAACTTCGTTCACTGCTGCATTAATTAACTGAAACAATTTCCACCTGTCTGTTTGGAAGGCAACACGATTTAATTTAATTGAAATGGGAAATTTTTTTATACTGGTTGGTGTGAAACATGTTCAATATTTGCTTCAATATTATAGGGTCCGATATGCATTTTCATTAAAACACTACCACACTATGCATGGAACTATACAAAACCATTATTTTCTTTTTTCTTAAAAAGAAAATTCCTTCATTTTCTTTATAATATTGATCTAGATATGATATTTTATAAGGTGTATATTGTTTATTCATATGTGACATGAAATGATGTTTGATGTCTATTGTCAAATAATTTTAAAGCCTGCTTTACAGTTCGAAATTTTTTTTCTTGCCATTTCAAGTTCTTGTCCCAAATCGATCTTGTTCGATTTGTATTGCAGCTTGCATGCAATTTTGGGGAAAAGTTGGTAATTTCTTTGTTACCAACAAAATGAAACTTGACTGTTTTCTTTCAAACGTAACATAAACAGGTAGGTATACATCAATAATTTGAATGCAAAGTTAGTTTATCAACACACTAACCTAACCTGATGAATAACCTTCAAGTGTCCACATTGAACATTGCATATTGCAATAACTGTGAGATCTGAAACGATTGTCAATAGTATCAAGCAAGCCTTTGCAAGGTCAAAGTGTTACTGCAATACATTGCAAGAAGAATTGCGAACTGTGAAGTGGGCTTAAGACTCACTCACACAATAGAGATAGGATTATTCAGCTTCCTAAAGTATCAAGAACTGAACTGTTCCAAAATTGATATTATGAAAACTCACTACACACGAGGAGTGAGTACTATTTATACTATTTATGGACTGAGCAATCTTATTATATATCCTTGCTAGCTGACCCAGCCACGCGTTGCTGTGGCTAACGTTTTTGTCATATTACATTGTTGTAAACTATTTAAGGTGAGCGGTAGGAGAACATCAGACATGGGCACCACCATGCTTTTTTACATAGATGCCATTTATTATTACAATGAAATTATTATTTAAGAATGAAGACGGAAACGTTGAAGCTGGTATTAAAATTCACTGGCTTGGGATTTGAAGGGGTTTGACCACAATTGATCTTTTCGTACAGTTGATGTGAAGCAGAAATCAATACAAGAGAATTAAATTTAAAATTTCTTATAATTTTTATTCAAGTTTGTGACAAATGAGTATATTACAAAGTTTTAAGTGAATAACATGTGACATTTAAACTTATAAAAATGAGGTAGGTATGGCGGATAGTTCACAGTCACCGGTTTACTTACGAAGAGACAGGAGCTAAATTAACGGTCACTGGTCCACACTGTTATCTGCAACTGTCTACAAAAATATTCTAGGCCAACTAACACGACGTGAACCTACGATAAGCGCCCACTTAGAGACGCTTTCTTTTCAGAAACCTCTCTATTGAAGTACTTATACCGGTGAACAAATAGTGCAGAAGTCAGTGAATAGTGAAAATCTCCCGTCCTACCATGCGTCGTACCCGACGCAAGAAAAAGGCCAGCGATGAGGAATTTCCTCAATTGCCATCCAAATCCCCTTCAACCTCAAAAAATTCAGAAAAATCAACCTCGAAGACGTCCAAATCCAAGCCACGCCCCCTGATGGAAACTCCTATCGATTTACCATCAGTAGTCGAATATCTCGACACGCCCCAATTTCGAGACTTGTTCTCCTCAACTCATTCAATTAAAAACCTCTCAATCAAACAATTTGAGAATCTTTTTTCTACCACTAAAGAAGCAGTCCCAAAGCCCTTCTACTAGCTCCTACGCCCAAGTAGCCAAGTCCACCACCTCATCCCGCTCCTCTAAGGCCTCCTCCATCAGCGGAAAATCACTTCGCCAAATTGAAGAAGTCTCAGTTCACACTTCTTCATCAAAATCGTCCCATTCTCAAAAAACATCTACATCACTCCAAACACTCAACCTACGAAACCTCCCTCCAAAATTCTGCTCTCATAAGGAACTTTTCAACCTTCTGAACAGAAACGAAATTCTGAGAGGCCAAATCTCTTACCTCAAAGCGAACCCAAAACCGCACAGCCCTCCTTAAAATTCCGAGGAACATCTGCTCCAAAACTTTGGAGAAACAAGTCCGCAACGCCATCGGAGACAACGAAGTCGTCTGTCTACCTCTCTTCTCCCAAACTTCTGCCCCCCAAAAAAAAATCCTCCAGCCAAAAACAACCCTCCAAACCACTCTTTCGTCATCACCAGATTTGACAAAACAATCTCCAATGAAGAAATCTTTGATCTTCTCAAAGATCTTCAAATTAACTTCCTCAAATGCTGGAGAATCATTTTCAAAGCCACCAACACTCCAACTACCCTAATCAGAGTCATCACAAACTCTGAATCCCAGCTACAACAAGCTCTGTCAAAAGGCCTAAACCATCGTTGCGAAATTTCCAACGCAAACCCACTTCCACCCGTCCCAAAATATTGTACTCGATGTACAAAACTAGGCCATTCTACAACATAATGTAAAGCCAACCTTTACACCTGCCCTCACTGTGGTAGTCACGACCACAAATCCGATAAATGTGACAAACTCAACAAGCCTTCCTGTACCAACTGTGGCGGTGATCACCCCACATACCACCCTAAATGTCCAAAAAAGACAAACTCCAGCCTCAAAACCCGAGGAAACAGCCCCTATAACATTGCCAAAACCTCCAATGCCATTTGACTTCCCCTCGGAAGTCCAAAAAATTCTCGAGATAACTTGCGTTATGTTGATGAATGCAATCCCTTCCGCCCGTAGGATGGTAATCGAGACGCTTCGTCTCCTAATACCGTCATACTATAATTACAACTGCTCTGTCCAAGGACAGGGCAACAAGGCATATTTCAACTTCTCGCCAATCTCCTAACCTCGAACTAATAATTTTTCCTCACAGCTAACACGCGCCGAAACAGCGGAACCTCTCCAAAAAAGTGTACCAAAAGTCGGATGAAAAGTGCATAGAAAGCAACCACGGACACGACACCACGAGAAGTTCCAGGCTACGAGGCGCAAAAACACAAATAAACAACACACACTCGCCTAACAGCGAATGCTCCGAAAAAGTGTATAGAAAACCGGAAGAAAAGTGTACAGAAAGCAACCGGACACCAAGAAGGAGCAGTCGCCACTCACTCACACTTACTTCAGCAAAAACAAATGCACTTTTTAGTGTATTGTCTCGGGTATTTTCAATACCTGAAACTCTACTTTGAAAATAATCCCACAATAAAAATTCTGTATGTGTATTTTTATTTCCCTTATTTCCTTCCACTCCGGGATGATGGATGCAGGTTTTCTGTGGTTTTTCCCTGTATCTTAATTTTCGCAACGTTCGGAACAGCGATACATTGCGGAAATTAACCAAATGGCCATCCTTTGGGTGCACAGCCACATCTGTCCCTACCGCGACCGTCAAATCATGCCTTTAAATTCAGTCAATTCAAACCCTGAAGAGGACTAACTCTCCTATAACAGGGTAGAATCAAATTTTGCCAAGCTTGATATACGATGATGGATGATTTAAATTTCAAATCAATTAAAATCATGCTCGAAAAAAAAAAAAAAAAAAAAAAAAAAAAAAAAAGGGGTTATTTTTAAATCTTTTTGCTATAATATTTATTATTTCAAACAATAGATACTTTCAATTTCAATTCAATTCATATTTTTGATTAACCTGTCTTTCGCTAACACAAATAGGTTCAAGAGTTTTCCTACTCGTGAACATGCAACATATAGCTAAGAAAAACATGGATTTTCCAAATATAAACCACAAATGGACATTGTTTGGCCTTGAGACTTAGTTATAGACACTATGTAATAATACATGTAAATAGTTTAATTAGAGTTTTGAACAACGAAGCACTAATAATTAGAAAGCAGGAATAATTTCACTGTATTATATTGACTATAATATGATTCTAATTTATACCTCAGTCTAAGTAACACGTGGCCGGCTATGCTAACACCAAAAATTGAAAAAGTGAAATTCACCACAAAATAAATTCAACCTATACTGTAGCCTCAGCAAAATGTGGTGGTTATGCTATTAGATTGTAGCTTATAAGAAACGTTTGTAAGTTTGACATAGCGCGCCATCTATTGAATACTCACTTTACCCAGTCAACAGATATAGCTATCTGTTAGGATCGTTTGGAGCTAAAATATAAAGACAAATAATTTGCAATAAAATAATATTGCGATCATAAATTGAGATGTAAGATAGGATATCTTTCAAGTTGGATCAAACCGCACACGGTGTACGAATTTGAAAAATCGGTTGAGTAGTTTAGGAGTTCATCGCGGACAAACATGTGACACGTATTTGTATCTGTAGAGTAGGGAGGGTGAGTGTGTAGGCTCACAGCACTTAGGCCACATGTGACCCATTGTACATCCTCCCGAAGAGTTGTCCTCCTAGGTCATTGTCCATCCTGTCCTTCTCAGGAAGATGGACAGGTCACTGGGAGACATCTCCTTTATGTGACACGTAATTTATATATATTAATGAAGATACATCAAAGCCAGTATTAAATGCTCAACAGTTTTCTAGTGCCAGTGGTATATTCACAAGGTAATCTTAAATCCAGTATATTTCACTCATAATAGGTTTTAAAACATAATTAAATCCAAAAATCTCCCATTGTGCTACTTTGGGTGGCGGATATAAGCTTTCCATTTGAATTTGAAGACATCAAAAATTGTTTTTTCGTGAAAATTTTTTTTAAATAAAATAGAAAAAGCGTGTAGAACATGTCTGGCGAAAGTTGAAAATGTGCCAGTTCGATAACATCATATTATAAAGACTCAAACAGAGCCCGTTGTGTTTACAATTGATTAAGATAGTGCGCCTTCATTCACCAGAGTAGGAGTAGCAATAAATCGGAAGTTTCATGTGGGATATTCCATACCTACCAATTATTGTTGTTGGATACGTCACAATTGATATTTCACTAAATTTGATCGTCTTGTTCATGTACTAATACCAACTGATTATTAACCAAAGCTCAAATAGTATATTGCGCTGAACATTGTTCATTCACAAGAGCGTAGAATATAATTAACTCAACTGTCATTGAGCTTCTGTTTACATCGGTCGTGAATGATCCAGTTGAATATAAAAATGTGTCCAAACAGCTGAAATCGAACATTTTGAAATTGAATTACCAGAATAAAATTTTAAAAGGTAGAGCTGAACGACTTATATCCTTTCTACACTAGAAGGAACAGGCTGAAAATAGTTAACATGATGTTTTGAAGTCAGATATTCAAAAGCGGTCAAGGTTAATCTAACAATTGGTCATGATGAGTTTATCTGATATCACCATTTCCAATTTCCGGATGGGTTGTATAAACTTTTTAACATTCAACAGAATAGTAAATCTTTCGAATCTTTGTACTCTCAGATTAACTGCTAGCTTTTTATTTCTAGCGAAACCTACGACTCTTTCGAAGTAAATGTCCATTAAACTGAAGCCAAGGTTAATTTATCTTTTCCTGGTCTATTGAAAAAGATCCACGTGGTACTAAAGAACTTATATAGCGAAATAAAAATCACTGCAGTTGATTTAACGTGAATACATCCACATTAGTCTTTTGGAAGTTTTTTTGGACTAATTGAGACGAACTCAATAAATCTCCGACACAGCATATGAAATTGGGCATCGACAGCAAGTTTTTTTATTGCCAAAAAATTTCAGATGTTTTCCTTAGGAGCACGAAGGAAGAACCAATTATCGTCGATATTTGAACAAGATGTGAAATAGCACAGGATATGAAGATTGGAATATCCCTGAAACTTTAATAATGATAATAATATAGTTATTTATCGTATGTTATTTTTTAATCGACACCTTGGAAATGGAGTCCACAGTTTGGAGTGTATTTCAGAATTAAATTACTTTTTTCTGGCTGTGGGTAAGTATCTGTATGATTTTTGGGACTGTCTCATTTCATCATTATCATGGCCGTACAAACTCGAGGTGTTATGGCTAGTTCAATATAGTTGAAACCTACTGACTATGTGGATTACTACTTTAATATCAGTGCAACCATAATTTTCCCCCCCTTCCGTAAACTCGATCGCGTTAAGTTTTTTCTCGTTTGAAAACACCTGCCGTGAGCTACAAATTGAGCCCAAATTGAATTCTTTAGCGACTTTTCAGAAGCTTTCGTTATTATTCGATATTTTTTGAAGTTTCTATTCCATCGATGAAAGATTCAGCATCTACAGCACTAGTATTTGAACTTGTTGCCTCGTTATTTCTTCAAAACTGAATTTTAAATATACTACTCCGCCACCGTAGAGGAATTCCAGCCTCCAAGTTATTTTACCGATAGTAGTTCGCCACTATTTTCTACAAGTATATTGGACGAGGATCTGCGAAACGAGTGCTCTGCTCCAATAGTATGAATGCACACAACTTGTTTCACACATTCACCATTCCCATAACCAATGAAGAATCACCGATTTGCCAACTTTGAGCCATAGGACTTTCTTTCGATGCCTATAAGCATCAAAAGAAAGTCCTTTGAAAATGACAAATACTGTTTTCTTATTTAGTATGTAACCACAAATCTTGTACTGGTGCTTTCAAAATCATCCACAGAGAGATTAATAATCTCGTCACGTATAAAGACGCCAAAAATACCACACAATAATACAAACAATAACCTCACAAACTACATAATTTCCACTATACATATTCCAATTAACTACAGCAGGACCATAAGTCAAGTTGTGGCGTTATGGCAATGGATTTGCTCCAGAAACGTGAGAACCTAGGTGCTCTCTAACGGCTATTATTAAAGTTGAATATATGGCTCCACTGCAGTTAACGCGAACGAATATTCGTAACATGACTACATGAAACTCAATTTTGAAAATAATTCGTGATATGACCTTACTTCATTACATGTGCGATATGCTCATCTAACCCAACCTTTAACAAATAAAAACGAAATATTTGAAATAACTTCACTTCGTGAGAGCTGAGTGTTTATCAAATGAGTTCTCAATTGTATATTATTCAATAAATGAAATATTCCACTCATACGATTCTTCCAATTTGTGTAGTAGAAACCCGTCTGCTTGTATGAAGGCAAAGATCATGGCGCTTTTATTGGTTTTGTATTTTTTTGGTTATAATTTTATATGTTTTTTGCAAGCTTTGCCTTTTTTTTCACAACACAAAGTCGCAGTGTGCTTCGTATATTTTCTCCGCTTATTAGTAACCCCTTCGAAATTATGAAGATTTTCAGACATTCCTCTGATTCTTTTATAAGTGTTCTTTTAAATTTTCTCAGAAACCGAAATACAGTGATAAGCATGAAAAAAATGTATGAATGTGTAATAAACAATACTTTCCACTATACCTTCCTGAAAACAAAAATAGGTATTGCTTGGCAAACCTATCTGAAGCTACGTGACAACGTTAAGGGATGAGGACACATGGCCGTTATATGTCATAATCGCACCAATGGTACCATACGATATTAATACATTTTATAATAGGGTACAAGCATAAATTTTGCTATTGGTGAGAATTGACGCTTTATCAGGTCTCCTAACACCTTGCATGCCTATTTTTTCAAAAAATATCAACTCCACTTTTAAAACGACTTTGAAAATTAAAAAATTTGAAAGTCCGCAGAAACGCGCTTTACGTCATAAAGATTGCTGCCCCATGGTGTGACGTCATTTGTTTACGTTCTTATTCGTGTATCACGCTCTGAGTTCTTGTGACCTAATTTGTTTCTGAAAGCTTTGAAAGTGGATAATGCCGAAAAAAAAACTTTGTATTCCAAGTATTGCATTGTTCCAGTGTGTAAATCAACGTCTATCAAAACTCCAGACTGAATATTTGTTACTTCACCTGGTGGCGTAAGCAAAAATTCCCTTGAGAGAATGGCATTACTTTTGTTTCTGAAGACCATTTTGATGTAAGTACCTACTTCTATGCTGGTAATTTTTATTCTTAAATAGTTTGAGGTTATGTACCTACATGTCTAAGAATCAATCATAAGAACATCATTTTCTCACGACCACACATCGAAATATGGTTGGTATATATTATATAAATAAATAGTATATTAAGTATCAAGAACGGTAAGGGTTGTTTACCAATTTTGCTGGAGACCGGTATTACCCTTAACGTTCGAAATGCTTAAACCATTTTTTGCGCGATAGTATTGAAATATTCGAATTTCGAATAAAATAATTTAAATTTCTTCGAAATGGAGGAAATGTCAAAAGTGACATTTATACTTCTCGATCAGTTTGAAATATAATTTGCATTTTGGTGAAATTGTTTTCATGCTATTCATTACTTTTTATATTGCTCTGTTCGATTCTGTTCATTAAAAAAATATCAATCTTCTTATTTTTTTTGTTCCTTTTGTGTAATGAATGAAGTAATACATTATTTAGGACCACGTAAATGTATGTAGGGCTAAGACGTCGGTAAGTAATTTACTTACCGACGTCTGAACGGTAAGTAAATCACTTACCGACGTGTTAGACTTAGAAACCAGTAAACACAACCTACCGACCTGACAACCGATGCTGTAAATAAACAAAAAAGATCGATAGCGCAAAAACATAGTTTAAATCGTACATAGGTGTAACTTCCATTACATAGGATAATGCTTCAACTCCTCTTATTTCTTCTGCATTAAAGCAGCTGTTTGACTTAATAAATTCAAGCAGAATAAATAAGTCTACTTTGGGCAAGTTATCAGTTTGTGCTTTTACAAAACCTTCGCTAGCCATATCTGTACTCACAAAATATGAAAGAATCGTCACTGAACACTGAACTAGTAAATAAAATATATTCTTCCAAAAGTTGGCTGTTGGCCAAAGTGTTCACCATTTGCCAGCTTGCATTAGTTGGCAGTCGAACTTTTTGCTATACTAGCTGCTACTATCGGGTTAATCTTATCCATAGATAGAACATACAGTTAAATGCGGGCGAGTGGTTTTCCGTAATTCTGATTGTGAACCATGTCATAACTGTCTGCTCACATTTTCCATCATTACAATTCTAAATTTCGATTATCATAATTTGGGGGGAAATTGAAAAGTTTCCATTTTAATAGTATTTTAGGACCGTCCGATTGATAATAACTGTCGATTAACGTATACTTCTATTAATCTCTGACTCAGTGAAACTGAGAAATCTTTTTTGTTTTGCGGAAATTTTTCAAAGGCGAGCAATTCATGCATGAACACAGACCATATTATTATGCAATCGATAAATGAAAATAACAATACCTCAATCTTCACACTGACAATTACTCAACCACACAGTGCAGTTACCATCAGTAGATCCTGTGCATTGATAAAAGCTTTCTTATGTAACCGATACCATGACTGGCGGCTAGAGATAGCTGGGAGATACGTAGCTGACAGATTTAACCAGGCATTGATAGACTCGCCCTGAGTGGTTGAAGCCTCCAAACTGAAAATTCCATGTATCTGAAATCTATTCAAGCCTTGCCATTTGTTTCATGTATTTACTTACATTAGCTTTACCGGAATCTTGATAAACCTCATTCCTTCCTAGCTGAAATATAGTCGAAGAAAAAATATATCCCCGGCCTGTCTGATATTGGGGAGAAAGCCTCGGGGAAAGCCAACCCTATCTCGGAACATAAAGAATTTTATGTGGACTGTGTATTGTTTACCAGAATAATTGGATGTCTATTCGAGTGAAGCGAGTTGAAGAAATTTATTTATTACCAAAAGCCCCCAGCTCGTTGAACGGTTATTATTTCTTCGAAAACAGAAAAGAAAGATAGCTGAAAACCAAAGAATTATCATCATGTCCAATAATCCAGTAGCTATTGAAGGGTTGGGTACTCCGGGTGGTCACCAGGTATCCCGGAGGCACCGTTAGTGACTGACTTTCGCGCAGCCATACATCCATTGTCACGGTTGCTAACAACGTAGATTACGGATTGTTTTATCGAGGTTCACTCCTCCTACAACCACACAACATAGCTGCCTCCCCTATGCTGCTGTTTTTTTTATCGAGGTTTACTACTCTATTCCCTTTGATCCGCGAGCAACTATAAATAATAAATAAATAAATACTTTATTTAGCCCAAAGCTAGTTTACAATATTCATTACAGTACACAGTTTTTATAAGTGTATAATTTAGAAAATACCTGATATAAAAATCATGATTGTAAATACATTTTTCTTAATCTATTTTTAAAGATTCGTACATTGGGAGCAGTTTTTACAGTAAGAGGAAGATCATTATATTGACTCACCCCTTCGACATTCGGGTTCCCATACTGGATCCTTATTTATTGCTTATCCCAAGGGTTGGTCGGTCATGAGGCCCTTACAGCTCGAAGAGCACGAGTCCCTTGACCACCCACTCCCTCTGGAGATACCCTATCAGCCATTGGGACGCGCCGTGTCGGGTAGGACAACCCCTCTACGGAGACTTGTATGAGAGATTAGAGGTGAATCACTTCCAGCCTCCCTCATCCAACCCTCCGAAGCACAGTGGTCTAGTATTCCATCCAATTTTGAATTGCAGCTGCAGGTGCCATTATTGGATCATGACTACCAAATCATAATATTTTTATTGGCACAATACACCGATCAAAAGCGGAGACTTCCGCTTGAAAGACTGTTGCACCATGTTCAACACTTTCGACAAGTTCGGAGTGTCCACTGTAAACTAGCTCATGTTTAACACATGTAGAGATGATTCATTCCCCTTCCACTACTTTTCAGCTGAAATAAGGACCAGTTGCTGAAAATTTTCAGTGGGCAGATTATCCGAAGACAGGACTAAAGGCTTCGTGGTGACACTCATTATTTGAGCATACGATTGTAGAAACGTGGGTATGTAGAAACAAGGATAGTAAAAACAGCTTACCCATGGACGTATGTATGATACGTCTCCTTCTCATACAATTACTTCATGACAGCGAAGTGTTGGAGTGGAACTTTAGGCGGAGAAAATCAAAGTGGCTGCAACATTAAACAAAATTGATTGCACTGGAAATCCACTAAGCAGTTGGAGTCTATAAATTCAAATATACGAATATAAAGTAAAAATTTCGAAAGAATAACGCGTCTATTATTCGTTTACTGATAAAACTTTCATAATAAATTCATGCTATACCTCGGAGAAGTTTGGAAAATCTTCCTAATCAATGTACATAAAGTTTTTAAATTTGTTAAAGCAAAAAAAGTAATCAAAGTGTGTTTCAAAATTGTTACAAACTCTTTAAATGTATACAGTAAATAGGAGAGGCTTTAGGCTTTTATATTAATTTTCAAAGAGTGTTCGTAGCAATTTTTTCTCGTGAAATTACAAAGAATTTGGTTGAATTTTCAGTAGATATACTAGGATAGTTCTGCAACAACTATAGGAAAATTAATGCATTAGAGAGGGGATTGGATGTGTGATATGTGAGACTGAGAGGCTGTGACGTCGTCGCCGACTTAGATTGAAAAGAAAGTGTGTGAGAATTGGACCATCGATCTACGCGTCTGTCTCAGCTTTTTGTACGATATACCGGGTGATTTGGAGATAACAAACGGTGTCAAATTGATACAGGGCCCTCACAAGGCGCGCTTTTTGAGTAATATAAATGAGTAATAAAGTAGCTGTTACGTCAAACTTCACGCGCTACGTCGAATGTTACGAGCGGTGCACGAATTTAGTCCAGTGACGTGACAGGGGTTCGGATGTTATGATATTGGGTATTGTTGTGGAAAATTTGTGCACCTGTTCGAGATTATTCGACAACTTCTTATGGAGGCTTCAAGTTACCGAATGTTACGTTAACATTGTTGTGTATCTTTTTGTAAGCTACTCAATGAATTCCGCTCTTTTCCAAGGTATCCAGAACTAACTTTATATTCTTGCTTCCGATAACCGTCTATTTGATTGAAAATTTGGTAGTTTAAGCAATTTTGCGTAATGTGTTATGTCAATATCGGACAGTGCGCAATTGGGTAGCTTTATCAGCTTATTGCTTTCACAAATATGATCCAAAACCGCCTTTTGAGTACTTTTTCAGGTACAGACCGGATTCCACACGACCCATAGCCTTATTATGACGGACATCTTCTTCCAACTTATTTTGCGCATGCTTTGCAATAATGACAGTTTTGCAGTACCAGCTGCACCACCTGACAAAGCTCTAAGTGCTAAAAGGACAGAAAACAAAGGGATGAAAGTAAGAGAACTTCCAGTTTCCGCTACAGGTATTACTCGAGCAGCATCAACTCCTTTCCTTCCACGAAATTCTTTAGTTCATGCTTTGGCTACTCGTAGGCCAACTTTGCATTGTCTTCCAATGAAGACCCAATCTTAATGGACCTTCACACTTTCAGAATAACATCTTTAACCTGTTTCTTAAAAGGACGACTACGCCAACGTTCCAATCCAGCTTTCTTCTCACTTTCATTCCACTTGTCACAAGATATCCTCCCAAAGAAGGGTCTTTTGATGAGACACTAGCTCAAGCTTCATCTCCCAGCTCCTTGCCTGCTTTGTGTCGTTCGTCAAGAGATTTATTTGCCAATGTGCTTTAACACAAAATTCTTGTGCAACTATAATAAGATCGATGAGTGATTTGTCCTCATTCAGGAGAGTGTTCAGCTTTCATGTGTTTTCACACGAGTGTGAATCAACAAAATTGGAATGAAAACTGTGAAAAATGGCATGAATAAAGTAAGCGTTCATGTAAATCTGACCATGTATGGATGATAGTTTTTGAAAAATGTGAAATAATTACCACTATATCGTGTAAGTCCACTTCGTACAAGGATAATATTCACCTTCATACATTGTGACGTACAACCTAATCTAAATTAAAATTACCGATACTTATATTGTACTCACGGGATATTTGCCGGTTTGCTCAACGGAGAAGGGGAGGTTCGTGAAGCACTCGCAAAAAAACATTTGATCTTAATTGGGCGCCAGGAAGTCCATGGCCAAATACCCCTAGATCTACTGCTCACGCGACTTACCAAACATAAGCAGGTAAAGTACCAAATAAAACAAAATGTTGTAGATTCAGTTCTATTCAAATTTGACCCACAAACAAAACAATATTAATCAAGGGAGGCGTTATCTATCAGGTAAGCTCGTAACAAATTATAAAAAAAAATAACAATAAGCGGCGCAGTTTAAGAATGACAAGTCCTTAGATGGGAATGCTATTGATTATCACAGGACATGTACCAGCTAATTAACGATACATACTACTCTAAATACCCCAAGCGTGAGCTCATGCGCAGGTTACAAAAAAAGGAAAAAGAAATGTAATCTAAAACCGAGTTTAACACCTACCAATAGCTATACATTCACAGCTCCGCCTAAATTATGGTTATTAATGAATTCAAAAAAATAATCAACTACTAGAGCAAACAAAATATAAGGCGCTGCATGCAATGCAAAACTATTTATAAATAAAGCAGTATCAATAAATATTATTGTATGCAATATTATAATTTATGAAAAGCAACTAAGCAGTCATATTAAGCAATACTAGTAGCGATAATTTTTTACTGAATATAGTAACCAATCAAATTACTTAATTTCAAGTCATGTGTCAAATTTCATCCAATCACCGCTGTATTACAGCGATAATACCCTACATGTGGTGTTTTCAGTTTGTTGTTTATTTTTTGTTAAAAATTAATTAAACGTCAAACTGACAACTGGATTAAAAATGTCGGAAAGATTTGGTATTGCATCTAACGATTCAATTAATTTACCAATTGTACTTTTTACAACTGTTGTTTTAAATAAAAATGAATAATTTTTGATTAAAACTAATAAAGTTTGTATTGAAAAGTATAAAGAGTCAGATTGACAATCAATTTTTTGATATCTACAAAGTAAAAAATTATCTTATCGAATACTCCTCGGGTCTTGATAAATACTCAAAATTTTGTCGTAGAGAATCCTTCAAGCGTGTTGCTCAAAGATAATAGCCCTCGGCCTGCGGCCTTGGGCTATTATCGAGCAACACGCTTTCAGCATTCTCTATGACAAAATTATCTCGGTATTATCAAGACCCTAGGGGTATTACTACTGAAAATAGCGATAGAAAGTAATATAATAAAATAGGCTAAATATAGGCACTAATAATAAAATTCAGAATAAGCAGCCTTAGCAGTAATGGTAAACGATAGCATAAAAAAGAAATATAATAAGCAATGACCTTATTTTTACAGTACCGGCGCAGAGAAAAAAATAATAAAAGGTAGAACGTGTCGCGGGACACACGGTAGGAACTTTAGTTCCTGTTAAGCAAAAGTTATATAATACATCTGACGTTATAGATAAACAATTTGCATATTCTTTGGTGGTTGAGTAGTAAGCACACCAGACTCTCACGCGGTAGACCCGGGTTCGATTCCCTGCGAGGAATTTTTTTTATTGTTAATTTTATTTTTAAATAATCATTCTGCTTGATATTAATAACGACAACAGGTAGACGTTTGAAATATTTAGCAGAATATTCATTATTATAGATAATGGTACGGTACCCTCCATGAGGGAGTCCGACTGGCAACATCTACTTATAACAGCATCGTATATTTAAAAAAGGAAACCGTAGCATTATACAAATTCGACATACGTTTACCACAAAATTAGTGGAAACATAAAATTGAATTGTTAAATTTTTAATTTGAAGTATATTACAGTTTATAGAAATTTTTATTTTCTAGATTTTTTCCTAAGTGGGTCGTAGAAAAAATATGCTGCTCGACTCGTGTGGATTGTCCATATCGCACTTGAACGATTGAGCACTCCGCCTACGGCGTCGTGCTTCATCTTCGTCCTCGTGCGATATAGCCATCATATCCACACTAGTTGCACAAACTACAATTTCTTTCAAAATATGCCCTTTTACATTTAAAAACTACCTGCCAAATGTCAAATCAATTTATCAATCCATTTTAAAGTTATCGAATTAAAACATTCAAGTTTTCAAAATTTCAACACCCTGTATTTCGAAAAGTAGCTAGACCCCTTAATCGCGCAAAAAAAAAAATTATGGAAATAATAGTAAAAATTTATCCGAACAAATTCAAGTAGATCACTAGCACTGCGAATACCAGCTTTGCATAGAATTTCAATATAGCATCGGTGGTTCAGTGGTTAGAATGCTCGCATTGCACGCGGGCGGCCCGGGTTCGAATCCGGGTATGAGCATATTTATTATTATGAATCGCTGCTTCGTAAACGAGAGAGAGACTAAGGAGGCACAAGCAGGCAAAAGCAAGGCACATAACGAAGCAATGTAACATAACGCAGCGTAACGTAACGCGTAACGGTCAGATCTTTTGCGTCGCGACCCCTGGTCGCTCAAACATAACCTGGCATAAAGAACTAAAGTTCCAATAAAGGAGCTAAATAACATCACCAATACAGTCCTGAGGTATCCTTCACTAGGTATACTAGCGGTAGGTACAGCGATTCAAAGTTTCAAATAGGCGACTCAAGTTGCCCCCATCACCGGGACATGTATGCTGCCAAACTTGTAGGAAATCAGCAAAAATTAAACTTCGATTCAGTTCACCATAAGAACCAGTCCTCCATAAAAAAAGTCCAAGGTAAAACTGGTCCCATAAAAAAAAACCCTAAACAATGGAAACACCTATTATTGATTCGCTTTAAGCAAAATTAATTTTATTGGAAATATAATAGAAAACCTATTAAAGTTTTTCTTAAATGACAATTATTTTCATTGAAATTTTCAATCTCATAGACTTCAAGACTGAAATTTAATTTTAAACTGGAAAAATTAGATTTTATCAATAAAATTAAGTTAAATATTGCAATGTGATAAGCTTAATGACCAAAGAAATTTCATTAATAGCATTAGTTTCTAAAAATAAATTTACAAATCATATTCCCTAAATACAATAATAAAGAACTCACCCTTCTTAAGGGGTTTAACTCCGTTGGAAATAAAAGACCACAATATTGAATGCCTAGAACATCACGAGAACATCCAGAATCTCCAACTGTGTCTTTGCCAAATTTTCGTTACTTTCAGAATCTATCGTAATAAATTATTTTAAATTACTAGATTTGTCAACAAAATAAACCAAAGAAAAGATAAATAACAAGAAGAACCTAAAGTACATACCGATTAAACAGGAACCACAACTTTTGCAATGGCGGATAGGTTGAAGAACAAATCCCTCAGTAGAGGCTAAAAATCCATGTATAACATCAAATAACAATCTCTACTAACACTGGACCATATGGATTTTAATAATTTGCGGTGCAGATATATCCCCTATTATGGGTGACTATTTAAAATCAAAATTCTGACCACCACATTTCTTCACAACACCAACTCCCACAACCAAAAAAAACATCGTCCTCCAACTAGGGCGCTTCTGATTAGCATACCTAGTGGAAACTAAAATTTTTCCCATATAAAGAATCCTACTGTAAAATCTTATCTACTCAACAGCTAAGTAGCAAGAAACCTAGAGTGCCACCCATTATAGAAATCCAACGAAAAATACAGATCTCGACGTGAACTAGTACGGCCTGCGTTTGGTACTATACCAATAGGTGACCCTATTCGAGATTTCCTGCCGTTAAAATTGAAGTACTGCAATGTCCGCCACACCTTTATAAGATATGGTAAAACAAATACAAAATCAACTAATAGTACGTAAATTTACATTTTATTTTTCAAAGTAATGATAAACATTTGTTGAACTTTAAATAGCAAAATTCGGTGATCGCGAAAATTCAGAATCGGCAGCAAGTTAAGAACCAGAACCCAAGTGAGAAGAGGACCAAATACAGGGTCATTCCTGATGATGACTGTCATAAAAGTTTTATTGGAAATTGTAAATTTACCAAATTATTTATATATATGTATTAACGGTTTGTGAAATAAAAAAAACGTAACAACATTTACCCATCAAGATTAACACTTTTTTTTTATTTGGCGCACACGTGTTTAAGTACTTTTTTGGCTTATTTCCAAATTTCATTTCACATCCTTTTCCTTTCCTTACTATCATCATGTTGAAATAAATTGAATACTCCACTTCACGGAATGCATAATTTCTCAAAAACATCACAATTGAAATATGATATTCCATTTTCCTCACATAACTGAATTGTAGGGAACAAAATTTGATTGGAAGAAATTGGAAAAAGCAGTTTGAACTTATGAGAATTCTGTTCCGGTTATCCTTAGTGTGTATCTATCTCGACAAGTACTCAGTGCTTCCCAGAATAATAACAGCACTTTTCAATTTAGGGAATAGTCTCAAAACTAATCTGCAACTGAATTACATCGCTACCCAAATAAGAAAATGGAGAATTCACCCATAAATTCGAGAATGTATTCCAACTTGGCTATTCAGTATCCATAAATACTTTATTTATTCATCTATTAATAATTATAAGGTGATGGAATTATTTGAACCAAGGGCAACGTCATGTAGGATTTGTTCAGTTTTTGGTTACAACCCTTCGATTCCCGAGCGACCGACCCCGTACGTGCCGTTAGAAGTTTGTAATACGCGCTGGGGTCTGCTTACATTCATATTTAACATTAGAATAAATATGATTTGTACAGTCGACAGAAGCAAACAAGATCCCTGGGTTGGCGTATCTATATATCAACAAACCCGAATCTCATCACACTCCAGGATGTTTTGAGCTAGAGCCATCGAATCTAGACGTTATACACTTTATATTTAATCTGGTATATATGGGTTTGTTACTGTTTCTCGGGTGTTTGTTTCTACTACCGTGCGTAAAGTACGTACGCTACAGAGTGTGTAAAGTTTTACTTTTTTGCACTAGTGGGTTATATTACACTAGAAGGGCCTAGTTGAATGCTAATGAACGATATAGAAGGCACAGGAAAATTATTCCGGGTTCTTGTGTGATCACCCAGGACAAACTGGAATAGAAGGAGATCGAATAGTGATTGAAATAGCAAAGAGATGGACTGGGGAACCCTTTTGCGAGCCTGAAACCTTCAACTCCAATGTTTTATTGGGGGAAATAGGCAAAGCCGAAAAAAATAGGTCTGACCATTGGGAATATCAAGATCTAGTAGAGCTTACACGATAAGTGATGCTTCTGGGTGACTACAACCACTTGAGGACAAATCAATTCCCAAGTCAGAGTAAAACTGCTCTAAGTGGAGGAGGAAGAATATAGATTCTATCGCCGACATACTTGCGGATTGCATAGCAATTCAGAAACGTAGCGCATAACACCTGGGAGGCTACTGGATAAAAGAGGGACACTCACCTGAACTGGAGCCTGTATCCTAAAGCTTCTGCGGGAAGTAGGTCTAGGTTATTTTCTCAGGAGCTAAGTAGAAAAAAGGGGCATGATAGATCTTTTGGGTACCAGTGAATATCACCTCTATATAAATAAATAGGTTACTATCATAGTGCATTTTTGGTGTTAATTTGAGAGAAATTTGGGCTTCTCGCAATGCAAATTAACAGTGGAAAAAAATATTATTGTGACAGAAAATTCCGAAGGAAGTTAGACTATGTTCTAGCCACTCAATTTCAAGTGATACAATGTGTGAAGTGTAAGAACGTTGTCATTCTACAAAAGCGGCTTTAGTTGGAAAAATCCCAATTTTCTGTTGATGAAAATTGGAGAGTACCAAATATGGGAATTTATGGAAATATGTCTATGTCGTGTTCACTATGAAGGTACATATTAATCAGTGACTGAAATTGTAGTGTTTTCTCTCTCTCTTTTAATCTCTTCTCCAAATTCTTCAGTCTATTTACAAATTTCTACTTTATATGAGTTTTCCGACTATTTGCATCAAGTTGTTTTGAATAATATTTCATCTAAAAGTGTCTTCATGTGGGGTTTGGCACCCAAGCTTCCATAATAAAATGCAAATCGTCTTTATCCGAGAAATATATCCGTCCTCGTTGAGGATGTTTATCATTTAATTGCATGTTTATTGTTTTCAATGGAATCCAGCCAACATTTCACAAAACTAAATAATCAAATATAAAAGTGAAATCACAACAACACACCGGATTTGTAGAAGAACTTTGAATAATGACTACATGATTACCTCAAAAAAGGCCCGAGGACTGCCGATTGTGTTGCTCCTCAGCACTATTATAGTAAAAAAAATCAAACACATTGTCGAAAACCAAACTTACCAGACTTCTACAGAAGAGCCTTAGGAAATGCAATGAATCTCTGATTAAAAGCGGTTTGTAATAAGTGCGGGAAGCTGTAGAAATATCCATTGAAATAAATGTGAGAGTTTGAAACATAGACTTATAAATACCAGAGACAAAATATTTCATTGATGAAATGCTTTTTAAGGCGATCTATTATTGTTTTAAAAAAAGCCATTAGTGCAAGAAAGAAAGCATAGTCCTTGTCGGGCGCGTGCTCAAAATGACAACAGTGTAATTGGGCTGTTGATTTGCATCACAAGTGGGGTACGGCTCAAAATCTACCATCAATAATTAAATATATTATTACGTTTTTTTATTGGATCATGATTGCAGGATGTAATAAGGCAAGGAAAGTGAGAAATGTTTTATTGCCATTCAAAATTTACAAAAACTGTATAGACAAATCGATAAACAAGTTAAAACGTGAAAAAATAATAAAATAAAAGAGTGATATGGGTATATAAATGAATGATGAATTGAAATACTTATATGTATTTATTTATCCAGTTTTAAAATAATACCTAGTACAAGGTACTCTAAACCATATACCAACATTGGTAGTCACAGCTACTTGTTTGGTGACTACTGGTGCTTAAGAAAATTGAATTCATTTCATTAGAAATCAGGTTAATCATTCACATTTGGATTGAATAGTTCAAACTTCGCAACTTTTAAACGATATTAACAATATAAATATTCTTACTTTAATATAAATATGAACAAATGAAGAACATATAAAAAGCACACAAAATATGAAAATTTTATAACTTATGATGTACTAGTAGACTGTCCTGTCCGAATGTTAGACTGCCCGCTATTCGTTTGGGTGTCATATTTGATTTCAACAATAATACAAATACTAAGTGGTTTTCACAATGAGTCTTACATTTTTCAGATAATGTATTTTGTATACTAATTTGGTAGTGATTTATTTAATTAACACCAAAACCCTTCTTCTACACCTCTGATATTTACAAACACTCATACCACGCCACGCCACTAAAAAGATAACCTCACCTACTTATGAAAAGTTAAATTTGGGTTTAAATGTTCCACTTTCTTACAGACAACACAAGAATTTATCATGGTTGGCCAAGCAAAGTAAAATTTCCACAATAAGTACTAAAAAAACACCTTATAATAGTAAAGTAAGCACTAAAAGAGCTATATCACTTCGGTAACATAGCAAAACTACGCGTATACTATTAGTCATTCAATAAAGTACTAAAACATATGGGGTGTTGCCAAAGCGCTGTTTTGTACTTATTGTTCGTTCTTAATTTAGGAATATTTGCGAAGTTTAGTGATTATTTAGTAATGTAAGGATCAATCAATTCAAAATTGAATGGTCTATGGAAGTTTTTATTCAATATATATGCATTATAAAAGCAGTGTTCTCCAGTTCTTTAAATATACCTAAATTATTTCGAAATACTTTCTCGAAATTATAGAGATCTGTCAACGACGCAATCTGGAGGGAGAGAGATAAAATTGAAAGATATAATGATGATTGATCGCCTCAAAATGTAAACAATGTGGTCTCCTTTATATTATAAGTCTATGGTTTGAAATAATCAACTTATTGACTTGATGACCAAACAAATATTTTTGAAAGATGCTGAATAAACCTGATGATAAGACCAAGAATAAAGTTAGCTCGGGACGGAATACAGAAGTTTGTAATGTATGTATCCTACTATGGATACTTGGTGCATTGGAAGTGTGGAAGAGCCTCTGACTAGGTGGTGTTGCTGGTCACTTGGTGTGTCATCTCACAGGAATAAAAACAACTACTGGAATCACTGGGTCATGTTCTCTTTATTACCTTACTTTACTATTATACATTAACCCACTTATTACTAGTACTAATTAGAATATTAATTAAAATGATTACGATGAATAGAATACACTTTGAATGTCTTTAGGACATCTTAGAATAGTTAAGTAATGAATTAGAATTGATTAGAATTGATTTAGAATAATTTAGAATGAATGCTAAAACACTTTCGTTAACATATTTATACGACGAGTCAAGTTTAGCGTTTTGTAAATATAAAACAATTCTGTTTATGTTTATTTCACGCTCTGAACTTGACATCCTACGTGAGACCTTTCTCTTTCATATTTGCCAACGATTCATGCTTTATAGAAATTAGCTTCAAGGGAATTTATGTCTTTATTCATAATAATACCATAATAATAATTTATATAATTGATAAATAATATTTCAGCCAAAAGGCATCACAAGTTCCTAGATTGTGAATGGAGCACTTGATTCTTTTTGCTTGATAACTGTTTGAACAGTCTACTTATTGAGATTAGTCTACTGTTGAAAATGAAGTATAACTCATCCTAACCTTATACGCATGAGATTGGCATATATCACTTCAATGAATAGTGGCACATAACACTACCATCATCACAATAAGCACAATAAAAGTTAATGCTTATATAAATTACCAAGCTCAAGTCAAGAACAGTTTTTTGCTACAAGCGTGTGGAAATAGTTATTTACCTAACGTGTTTGGGATGTTTGGTACAATGTTTATTGTAACAAATAATTTAAAATGAAGATGGAATCTAAATATAGATTTCATTCAACTTATTTTATTATTAATACCTAGTAACATGATATACTTGATATCATAAATATACAAATGTCAAATTTAAAATTATTAGTCATTATCCGCAACTTTCAAAAATTCAATTCATGATTGGGAGTGATAGCGGTAATAGTGAAGATAATAATACACCTCCTGGAAGTGAACTAAAAGCAAAAGAATTTATCAAAAACAAATTTTGGAAGAGTGAAAAGCATCTGGATGCATGAAATGCACTTTCCTGCAAACCAGCGATAGCTGTGAAATATGCATTTGAAAGCAATGAGTAGAAAGTATATATTTCAGTTTAGACAGTTCTGGTCTACCACACGCTTCTACTTTACCGCACAAGGTGCGGAAAAGTTTCTCACAAGGTAACAACCATTGCATTTTACAATTTTTTTCTATCGAAGCTTGGTTGTATATTGAATTAATAACTATTTATGATTACATCAATAACCTGAAGGTAACTAATATTCTTTTTAGTTTATATTCAGTTATTTTATGCCCAATTGTATGATGTTTTCCCTTTTTTCGCCATCTCGTAGAAAAAATGTTGTTCCTAGCACATGCTGGAAGTGTTTCCCCACATTTCAACGCATTTGAATGGCACGAAGCGTAGTTCGGACAACTACACAGTCGCGTGCGGAGAAGTATCACTTTCCGATCTAGTTGAAAAAATAAATAATTTCGATTTCTATTGAAATAATCACTCAAACATAAAAACGCAATTGATAACTTCTTAGTGTATAGTGTATAGTGTATATTAGGACATTGTATTTCAATATTGTATTCAATCTGTGTAGTATATTTTTTATGTATTAGTATAGTTAAAATATTTATCTTCATTTTATTTATATTTCAAATTAAATCGCTTTGTCCATAAAATTCGAAGTTTCCGTCATAATAAAGCTTTTATCGCTCTCTGATAATTCACTTTACTGACTACTGGTTGGCAAACTGCAACTAAACTAAGAAAAACAGGTAAACTGATTTAATAAATAAATGCTCGTAAACCATAATTCAACTTGTAGAATTGCCCTGAAACTTTTTATTTTTCTGGAGACTTCTTCTGAGACTACATTTCGTAAGCTAGCAGTTCAATTCCAGTCATTAAATTTAAGTTTGTTCCAAAAACTATTTTTCCTTCAAACTTCATATAAGTGGTAACTCATGTGACATGTAGGAGTATAAGTACTTTATACTCCTGAGCGTATTAATACAATAATTTGAAAATTTGTTTCGATAGATGCCAAACAAGTACGTGTATCCATGACAACGATACCAAAAAGCGAATATACAGTGATATAACTTAAAAATTCAATCTTGTCGTCTTTATCGAAAAATTCGTTACCTTTTATTGTTTAGTCTTGAATGAAATTATGCAAGTTCAAAGAAAGAATAGTATATGATATTTGGAGAATTAAAAGATACTTCATGTGCCTCGCATGGACATGCCCATAATAGATGGGGCATGTTATCACAGTACCTGTGAAAATTGTCACAGTATGACAAAGATGAAGTGAATGATAAATAAAACGCTTTGATTGAAAGGAAAGCTTACCAACTTGGAAATGAGCACCAATTTCGAGGCCGTTATGCAGAGGTCATAGGCTCGCATCTCATGCATCTTGACGGTAATCCACCATTAGATATTCCCTAATTGAACAAAGCTACGGAAAGCTGACACAACAGCTTTAGATGTCACGACATAATGGTTTGAAATAGATAGAAAGAACTACATATTGCTCTCCGAGTCATAATTTTTTGCTTTGTGTTGACTTTTCTCCTGCTTGTTCACTGGAGTATCGGTCAGCATTGCTGATTTGCGTTTTTACGTTGAATTGGTTCTGTTCGCAGCCTTTGGTAAAGGAGAAACCATTGCTGGAGACAGCGCTGCTTCAAATCCTCCTGACGGTGTCTTTTCGAAGTCTCGTATTTTGTGTACCCCTCAAGGACCTAAATGTGGAAATGTGAAATGTGAAAAATTCTTCACCTCTTGTTTTGTTCAAGTTCAAAACTTCAAGTTTCCTATTTTATCTTATCCTATTACTCTTGGTTTGTTCAAGTTCAAAGCTCTAGGTTTCCTACTTTATCTTGCTCTTTATATTATTCTTTATCTTAATTTGTGAATATATCTCTGCTACTACTACTATACTAGTTATCCTGAATCCCGACATTATATTACTTGACAGAGACATTGTCACAATTCCCGGTATATCATGGATGGTAATAGTTTTTCCGGAGTTTGACTTCATCCATGCTGTGCTAGCAGAATTTATACATTTTCTTAACAAACCAAATACACAACAGTCGAGTGGTTGCAATTTGTGACTGCAGTGAGGCGGAATTGAGAGCATCATGACCCCACTTTCTTCAGCGCGATTCAATACATGTATGGAAAGGTGGGAATCGTGATTATCCATCAGTAATAGAACGGGCTTCTCTTTATTGCATTACACAGTAGCCACAGGAACGTTGAGAAAAGCCTCTCTCCAGGTTAAGAAGTTCAGGGAGAGAGGAGAAGTGGATGGATGGATCTCATGAAGTGCTGTCGTGCTATTGCGCCACAGGTGTCGCCAAGAATCTTGTGTAACGTTTTTGAAGTGGGTCTTTAGGTCGGTTGCGAGTTGGACAATGTGTGTTGGGTCGTTATTAGCGGTAGCATCTCTCGCGTGGCGGTCCGCAGTTTCGTTACCAAAGTTTGATAGATGTCGTGTATATTCTGGACAATTGGGTGGTCAGTGAAGATTGACTTGATTGACTGAATGGAGGAAAGGGAGTCCGTGCATATTGAATATTTTTGTGGGGTAGGTGGATGCTTTTGAAAGCTTGAAAATGCTTTGTAGCTCGCCTGTGTGAACGCTACACACTATAGGTAGGGTGAAGGAGCTTATGAGTTCATGCTTCGAGGAAACTGCACAACCAACACCTGAGTCAGTTTTGGAAGCGTCTGTGTAAGTGGGGGAATTAGTCGTTGAAATGAAAAGCGAGTAAACAGGATTGAGAGGATTGGAGGATACTGAGGCAGCATATGAGAGGAGTAGGGATTGGCGTCTTAGGGGTAGGGGTCCAATGAGGAGCGAAAGGCACCAAGGCAGAGGCAAAGAGCGTTATTGTGTACAGAGTTCAGTTAATCTGTGACAGATTTGGGGGCAGACAAGGAAATAAAGCAGCCATAATCAAGCTTCGAGCGGATGAGAGCTCTGTATACTCTTAATAATACGATTTCGTCGGCATCCCAGTGAAAGTGACTGAGGGTTCTAAGTATATTTAGTCTCTTCATACAGATGTCTTTGAGTTCATGGATATGGTGTTTCCAGTTAAGTCAGGAGTCGAAGGTTATTCCAAGAATTTTACATTGATTCGCAATGGGTAGGAGTATGTTATTGAAGAAAATGTGAGGTAGAGGAGAAGATGTTCTTCTTGAAAGCTTGATTATTTTGGATTTGTTTTGGGATAAGGATAATAAAAATTGTACATTCTATAAATAATGTTAAAATTTGATCTGTATTGAAAAGTAGACAACGTTATATTTGCAAATCCTCCATACTCACTCCAAATTTCAATGGACGGCCTTCAAACATGACGTAGGTATTATATTTGATACTTTGCGTAATACGACAATACGAGTGGACTAAGGCCATAATAATAGTAAAATGTATCCATCAACAGAAAAAAATTCCAATTTCTCGAGAAGTTCTCCATATTTTTCAGCCTATTCCCATTTATTTGAGCTCGTTCTTTACTTTGAATTAATTTTTGTGTATTTTTCGACGTTTTCTGTACGAAACTGAATTACTTTCGGTATGTTTGGTTTGAAAAAAAATTATTCACATTGCCTTCCTCAAAGGTTGCTTGTGTATTTTCCCCAAAATGATTTGGAGAAAAGTCGTTTCAATTTCTTTCCGTGGTTTAACTTACCAAAGATGTTTATTTTCAATATTTAATTAATTCATTCCTGGAATAGCGGCTTGAACGTTTTTTCTTTCTTCTCTAACTATGACTTCAAAGTTCAAGTTGATTGCTTTTTTTTCTGTTGCAGGTAAGAACAATGATATTCAAAAAGGTATTTCCAAAAAAGTGAGTAGACATTTCATTTTTATGATGCTACACAAAGTTGAGAAATATAGGAAAATATATAAAAGTATTTCATCTGAAATCAAATTATTGAATGGTTCATTAGATTACGCGAAAACATCGAGAAGTCTTTTAAACCTATAAAATAATCACATAGTTACATATCCTCTCGAGAGGTGAAGAAGTAACTAGTGGAAAGATAAATACGTATTTGAAATTCAATAATCATATACTAAACAGCCAACGTTTATTGTTCTTGTCTGTTTATTTAGTTTTGTATGTTGCTTCAGTTGTTAATTAACAAACTGCGACCAAGCAATAAAAACAGACCACCATTCTATAAGCTCTCCACGAAACTTTGTTAAATAAATAAAGATGTATTTATTGTATAAACGTTGGAAGTGGTAAATTTCCGCATCGCTCAAGTTTATGTATTCAACATTCTCTCTCACTTTTGAATGCTAAGATGTGGAATTAACAAAAATAGAGTGCTTCAGGTATTGATGCTACATTTATCAACCACAATATGTATAAAGTAAAGTTTCTTTTGTTAAGTTTTTGTGAGGAAAAACGTTTCAAATTGTCTATTTTCAAAAATGTGGTTGAGTAGATACTTGACACATGAAATTTCCTCAGTTATAATGATAAAAATATTCGGGTGCAGTATATTGAGCAGTCCCCGAATGGAAAAATCCAGGTTAATGACAGCAGTTGAGTCCGTCGAAATGATTTAAATCACTGACAACTCTTATTTGAGTTTATGGAATACGCGAATTCGCTTAAACAAATTCAAAAACTAAATAGTTACCGCTTTAGTGCACTTCGTATTTCCAACTACTACAACTTCTAGTTCCGCTTTCGACGATTTATAGGCAGAGAAAGTTTTTTGACGGAGGGCCAAACAACTTTATTCAAACATGATAAATCACGTAGAATTTTCAGTCGATTTGATTTTAAAAAGAAACTACAGATTCTCCTATCATTTTTATCAGTTTTTTTGCTTGTCATCCAAATAAAGAAATGAATTTAGAAGCTACTGAATAATTTATAACAAATATTTATTCAATTACTTATATTTCAGTACCTTATCTATTTTTGGAGTGAAAATGGCGGCGATTCTCTTCCTTTCCCTAGAAAATCAATAAGTTTTCCCTTTGCAGTAACCTGCTTCCAGTAAAAAAGGGCTCAGCGCCGTCTTGTATTGTAATCTAAAAGCGTGCAGTAGATGGCGCTATGGTACATTTTCCAACTAAAATCACAACGTACATTAACCGAGTATAATATTGGAAGTTAGTTTAAAAAACCTAAAAAACATGGTTTTATGGCTGATCGAACCGAAAGAAAAAAATAATTTTCCATACATAACATCAGGCATTGTTAGATATTTGCATACAAACTGAAGTGTTAGAAATATGTAGTTACCAATTAAACATAACAATTGTGGACACCGAGCACCATACAGATTTTATTGAAAATTGAAAATTATTTTCTTTCTTTTTATTCCGATGTGGTTGAATAATAGTATATTATTAAACGAGCAATTTATGATAGCCATAATTCACGATGGGTGACGTTTGCGTCACGAGCCGCAGGCGAGGGGCGCAAATCACCCAAGTGAATTATGGCCATACATTGCGAGTAGAATACTATACTTTGTCCACGACACTTAATTTATTTATTAATTAATAAATGTCAGTAGCGATTTGCCATATTACTAAGCTCAAAATGTTGTGGAATCTACTTCAAATAATTTGACATATATAGAGATGGGCGATACTGTAGAAAGTATCAATACAACGTACCGTTATAAATATATTGTTTTAAAATACTTAATATTAGAAAATATCGTTATGAAAATTATCAATACTAAAAATTACAATATTTTATAGATACGATATATGTCAAAAACAAATTTCTTGAACAAAATACACAGATTTAATAGTTCATTTCATATTGTACCCCCATCTCTAGTCGTGAATTATGAACCATAATACACAAAAGTGTATTATGAACCATAATTCACGACAGTTGATATATGGGTACCATATACCTTTAGTTAGGAGGTAAAATATTGACTTATTATTAGGTGGTCGTGGACAAAAGCATTATTTTTTGTTTATCGTGTTATACTCCACTCTCACTTTTTTAGTACAATAGATGTGGGTTCGGTAATAATAATATTCTAAAAATAAAAAAGTGATATCGAATTATTTTTACTAATACATTTTTCTCGTTGGGTTCTCATGCTTATTATTTGATGTTGGCTAAATATGTAGTTTTGGTACAATGTAACAGATGGATAATGCTGTCGCCGGTGCAGAATATTTTCCAATTATTATCTTTGACCTTGAAGGTAGAGTATCGAAATTTTGTGTTTTTGTATTCTCGTTAGAAGCGATGTTGAGTTGTGAGTTCTGTTAATAAGTCGGTTAAAATTGTTATACCAAATTTTTCACCCAACAACAGCAAAAAGCTGCCTTAAAGGCTGTAGTCGCTATGAGTTGGACAATGATGGTATTTCTTTTCATTTCACGTAGGCTCAGTGAGTTGAGAGTTGTCCGTTTGTAATTCCACAGGGAATGAGTTGAAACTGTCAACACAACTTGAGAAATACTAATCACAATGCTTTTATTCCATTATAATATAAATTCATCAAGCTCGTTTAACCTGTAAACTGTCATATTGATTTTGACAGTGATTATGGTCTCCGTAAATGAATAACTTTCTTAAAGTTGAAATGTGCTTTTTGTAACTGGTTTTTAGCTCAAAATATTTCATCAGAAAGCTGCTAACGTCATTTTCAGTTAGATATCTATTTGTAGTGGAAGCATTCAGAAAATACCAATTGCTAGTTTTTTTCCGAAATATTGGTTTGAAAGCCTTTTTTTATTTATTAATCACAACTATCGGCTATAACTAATAACCTCGGGCTGCTTAGGCTTATTTTTGCCCTTGTGTCATTGCTTTTGCTAATAATCATTATCATTTTCCTCCTGCTACTAGCTGTTTTTTTTTGCTCACTATCACCTGATCCTATTTCTTGTAAAATACTTTATATTCCATAAAATCAATCACCATTTTTTCTCGCGTCGTCTCATTTTTCTTCTGCATTATAATATATGAGTTTATTAAACAGACAGTTGATATCCATTCTTTGTAACGTATGTGACGTATGTGCATGCTCGCTTAACCTCTAAATAATGAACTCTTCTCCACCCCTCTTTTCTTCCACTTCACGATGTATCTTCCACATTTTTGTTTTCACGGTCTATCTGGTTTGGTATATCAGTACGGCTTTATGCAAATTTCCTCGTATTTTTTAAATTAATCCAGTCAGGAGAAATTTTGGAATTTATACTGCACAAGACAAACAATGTTGGGAATACCTATAGGTCCTTCACAAAAATAACATTTTTCAAGCACGATAATATTAAAATTGAACCTTTTCAGTCGTCCTTGTATCATGCTTACTCACTTCTCGAGGACCCCATTCCTCATCACGTTTAAGATTAAACTTACCGTATCAATCAACGGTTTTAACGACATAAGTTAATAAACTGCTTGGCCTGATCATATCAGTTTATTACATGGAGCTTTATATTAACCAATCTAATTGATGTATAACTCAGGCCCAAATCACTTGAGTGAGGGTTTTCGTAGTGTAGACATGCGGTTATTCACACCTGTTTGAGTATATCTTCCAAAGGAGTACATTTTGAAATTTAGAGATGAATCAAGGTAGTTCTGTAGGTTCAAAAACAGTAACAAAACCACAATGTCGCAGATAGGGAACCCTCAGGGCCCTGTTGCTTATGTTTTTTTTATGAAATTCTTTATTTCAAAAGTAGTACTTAAGCAGTAACGTTCATCTGACCACGCAATCACAATCGCAGATGGAGCATAATATAGTGTCTTTGTCACAGCTCACGATAATGCAAGATATAAGAAATATCTGATTTTTCATTCAAAGTATTTGTATAAGTCAAGTTTATATCAAACCTTTCAAAAATTACTATTTTTTTTGTGGAAATCTTTGAAATACCCAATACAGAGTCCCACAACAAACTTGCAGCACATAGGACGACCTCTGCTACTGCAATAATTTCCAGCGTATTTTTCTATGTCATTAAAAATCGGCTGCTACTTGGACCCGCCATACTCTTGAGGTGTGGATCACTGTCTAAGTCATCCGCGATTCCACCAGATCTCCTAGAATTCGTAAACCGAATGAACCATTCAGTTCCATGCCAATTTCTTTGGAAGTTAACTTTCAGACTGGAATTTTATTGGGCCAAAAATGTTGTTGAGCTAGCTCGCTAATTTCGTATATCCACCCAATCAGTTTTCTCATTTTTGAAAAGAATAGTGATCTTAAGTGTATGAATGTGATTACCAGTTAGTTATCAATTTACTCAGGACTTGCTAACGAATGTCGAGAACTACTTGCTAATCTTGGCGGAACGTGGTGCGGCTAGAATGGATTCCAGCCCACTCTGGTTTTGAAGGCAACGAGATGGCGGATGCACTGGCTGCGGAAGGGGAGGCAGCTCCTTTCTGCGGCCCGGGCCCGACCCTGGGCCTAGCAAAACAAAGAATACGCAAGGAGACGAAGAAGTGGCTGAGGAATCAGCACCTCGCTCATTGGAATGCTCTGCAGGGTCCTAGACAATCCAAACTCCTACTGATGGGATGGACTTATGGACACGCCAGGGCAGCCACTGAACTACCAAGGAGTAGGCTAAGGAAGATAGCAGGACTCCTAACAGGGCACTGCTGTATGAGGAAGCACCTCTACAATCTAGGAGTAGAGGAAAGTTCCCTATGTAGGGGTTGCGGCATGACTGATGAAACGTCAGTTCATGTTCTCTTAGAGTGTCCACACTGGGCTGTATTACGCAGGCGAATCTTCGGAGTCACTGTCATGGCTCCTGGAGACACAAGCAGGCATCCACTGAAAAAGGTTGTGGCCTTTATTGAAGGGCTCGGCTTCATGGATGACTAGGTAGCAGGATTGGCACAATGGGCCCGCCAGTGGCCTCAGTGTCGGAACCTTGGCTTGAGTTGTCCAGGACAAGGCTCGCCTGCACATTTAGTAGTAGTAGTAGTAGTTATCAATTTTGCTTCCAAATCCTGTTGAGCTGGCAGCCAAATGCTCAACAGTGGTTTTGCGCTTTATAGAAATTAAGTAAATTGATACCAGTGCTTCTAGTGCGGAGAAGAATCGAATAAAAGAAGGAGAGCCTTAGTAGAATTCTGCGTGTGTATTGCCAAACTGCTAATGCAAGTCTTTTTGTTAATCTTATTTGTCGATAGCCAATTTTTTCAGCTCCAGAAAGCAAGAGACTTGAAATATTATTTCTTTATTGAAAGAGTGTGGAGGAGATATATTTTTATCTTCAATAAAAATAAGTTTCCATTTGTATTCAATGTCAACTAAACGTATCCAGACGTGTAGAGAAATACGTTACGTCCTTGGCATCTAATAGGAGGCGTTGATCAATATAAATGTATATTGAGAACTCAACTTTGAAAGATGATTATAGTGAGAATTCGCGAGGAGCGCCGACAGGTGGAATCCTGTAGACTGTACTGTCTAGCAAACTGTTGAAGCATGTAACAGGATTGAAAAGTTGTTCATAGCCCGAGGAGTTTTTGCAAAATTTCAATGAAAACAAATATCTTACTGAATTATTGAAGCAGTGTAGTATAAAGAGACTTAATTTATAAGCAACATTTTAGACATCGGCATGAAAATAGCGAATAAAGTCACGAAAAAAACGTTTCGGTTGTTTTTGAACAATCACACGACTTCTGAACAGGACCAAAAATAAGGATGAAACAATTGGGAATATGAGACAACCTAATTTTCCCAGACTAAGAAATAGTATCTGTTGACATAACGATAAGGGAACTTGACAACCCGTGATCTTGTTATTACGCTCTTCGTGAATGAATTTAAGTCTAGATAGATCTCCAATTAATTTCCGATTGGTGTCAGAGTAGTTTCCAACAAACAAGGCTTGAAAACTCTAATGAGAAACTCTCATCCGGTTACCATGCCCCTATAATTTATTCTTAACAACTTTATACACCGAAAAAAATAAATTAAACTGTATGTTTCCGTCGCTGACATCAGACTTGTTCAGATTTTTGCATTCGGTCCCGCAAATATTCGGTGGGTGTGTGAGGAATAAAAATGACTGGGCGAGGCGTTTAGAGAAAATTTTGATTTATGCCAAATTTACGGTATATGTGAAAGGAAAAAGTATATTTTTGGGATTTGAGGTGACATTCATAGTGGAAATATTTCATTATAATGAAATTTTTTTCAAAGGGTAATATATTCCGGCTAGTATAAGTGGGAGGATAAGAGATAATGATCTGGAAAATTGGGTTTTTTTTTCAAATCAATTCCATTAAAAGCTATTAACTCAATCTGCTTTGGCATTGAGCTTGGAATCTACTGTTCAAGGCGAATTTTTTGGAATATACAAAGAGAAATTATCCAGCAATAACTTTGTTACACCGAAGAAACACATGAAGCCATTGGCGCTGCAATAATAAGGTAGGATCACTGAAGTATTAGGTTGAAGATTACATGGATTTTCAATACCATACAGCATATCGAAATAGTACAAATTTCTATCCAGGAGTTTCCATTTTGTTTGAAAATATCAGTTCTATCGTTCTTTTTGGAGTAATACCATTAGATTCAACTGAATATCTGGACATAGTCATAGTGAAAACCATTGAACTCAATCAAGAAGTCAAGTATCTAGGTTTGACTCTAGAGATCAAACTCCTGTGGAACAAATACGGAAAGAAGACTATAATATACAAATCAAAAATGTCTCTAATGGTGTGCAGGAGCCTGGCGAGGAGAAATTGGTGCTGAAGCTCAAAAATCCAGAGCTGCATGTACACTGCCATAGTGAGACCAGTTATTACTTATGAGGTCATTGGAGAAATAGAACTAGCCTTTTGACGACGAGGAAAAACATCTTCGAAATTTGTAGCTATGAAATTGGTTTCAAGTGAAAAAATGAAAGAATGATAAAAGCATGGAACGTCCCAATTATTTCGGAAATGGATCGCACGATATTCATAAGTTTAAGGGTGAATGAATCTTGCGATGTGGCCGATATTATGATGGTATTAACATCGTTGTCGGATCTGACCTTTTTCGGGATAATATTAAACTTAGTTATTTAAAATGAATCCTCCTGTATATTTTTTGCCTTTTGGTTGGTTTCGTGATTTCATCTTATGGCTCATCATTCTTTAGACTATTTCCTGGGATATCCCTTGACAAAACTTGCCTATACTTGGGTATTACATCTTAGCTTCGACAGTTTTTTCATCGCCTAACCAGTCTGTTGTAAATGAAACCTTGATAAAATGTTTTGCCTGTCTGTGTACTGGTAGAGATTTATCTGATACCGACAGTGTGGCCTGCTCTAGATGATACAATCTGTCGTCTGTCAACCTCACTAGCGTTGCGTGCTTGCTAAGCTCATACTGCCTTGTTGATATACCTAGTACGGCTTAGGCAGCTCCGTAACTTTGCTTGATAGGTCTGCTGTAAATGTTGGTGGATGTCGTCCACTGAATTGTTTCGCCATTCTTTGTTTTGGTGGAGTTGAGCACAATTCTAGAGATCTTTGAGCTACACACTTCCTTGTGGTTATGTATGTATGTATGTTTTTTGGGGTGATATTCACTGAGACCTAAAAGATCTATTGTGCCCCTTTACTTCTACTTAGTTTTCGAGGAGAGTCTCAGAAACTAGTAGTTCCTTTAGTTCTATTTCCCGAAGGAATTTTAGGATGTCTGCAGGCTTCAACTTAGGTAGATGTTCCTCTTCTATCCAGTAATCTCTCAGGTGCTGTGCTCTAGGATTCTGAAGTGCTGTGCAGTTGGAAAGTATGTGGATGGAGGTTTCTCCTTCAATTCCACAAAATCTGCATTTTTCTTCCTTTACTATTTTGAGCTCATTCAGGTGCCCATTCAGGCGACAATGTCCCGTTAGGATCTCTGTTGAAACTCTTAGCGCAGTTTTACTTTGACTCATGCATTCATTTAATCTCAACAGGTTGTAGTCACCCAAAATAGTCTTTGATTGTATAAGCCCTACTGGATCTTTATTTTGGTCAGATTTTCTCTTTTTCTCGGCTCTATACCTATTTCTCCCAATATTACATTGGGGCTGATTCCGCAAAAGGGTTCAGGCCCCCAGAAAGGTATTCCAGTCCCCCTCTTTGCTGGTTCATCTGCTTGTGGTTATAATTATTGTCGGTTTTATAATGCGGCAGAAGGGTTTTGGTCCAATGGATTGTATCTAGCTGTTTCTTCATAAATCAAACTAATAATTGCTATCTTTACTGACAATTCATCAACTAGCTTTTGTGGGTAATAGTTGAAACTTTTCATTTATGCAGGATGTTATTAAGATCCATTTTCCCACAAGTCAGTGTGGAAAGAATATATTTCCTGGAAATTGTTGATTAATATAATTTCATTTACTGGATCCATAACAATGATGAAGTATCTTTACAGCTCAAATGAAACTTTATAATATTATGTGAGTTATTGAATTTCTACCGCATTTATCCAATAATTGGTTCAGGGGAAATATGTTGTTTCGGAATTAGTTTCTAATTCACCCACAGGCAATTATTCTGGAAATGACAAGGACCAACGTTGGTTCACGTGACCTACAAAATTAATTAATATTAATAAACATAACCCCTGAAACGTTTCCAATGGGAATCGGAAGAGTGCACTGCCAAAAAACGAATTATAGTTCAAACAAGTAGTGAATGCGCTTTTATATCAAATCGAACTGGAGAATGAAAAAATATTTCCAACAATAAAGATGTTTGTCAACAGAGATAGCTTCACCCGATCAAATTGAATAACTTTCAGCGTGTTTGAAATAGTAGCTTTGATAGTAGAAACCCGTCCTGTCAATTTCCGAAAGGAAACCGCAAAACGAAAGCGTTCTGGAAATTGAGGGGATTGCAAGACAAAAAGAGCGAAGCCCCCGATTAGTTTCGATTCAATGGAAAAATGTCAGATAACTTTAATGGATCGTTCAGATTTTGATGACAGCATACCAACAGAATGATGGATGTAACTACAACTGAGAATTTTCGCTATTATCACTGAGGGAGGAAGTAGACTTCAAAGGGTAATGTTATCGTTGGATGCAGCAACAGAAAATTTTGAGCTTTCCTAACAACATAGTAAGCTGTGACGAGCTATCGGAGGAGACCAATATTCTCACTCATGTTGAGAACATTGGAGAAAATTTAAGTATGAATATCTACCGCCTGTTGTCACCAAAATGGTTGAAGCTCTGAAAACTCAAGACATGCCCAATGAAAGCCTAAAGGCTCTAAATTCTAGCGTAACATCTGCAATATTAAGTTGAAATGTGGAAGGAATTGAGTGGGGAAGGATTGCTTGCCAAGACTTTCCATATTAAATTCGATCATGTGAGCGCGACATATTCACATAGAACCTTTTTCATTTTATTTCCAGCTTTCCACTTTTCTTATATATAAATGGTAAGTCCATGGATAAATGAAAAGGGAATAGAGATACTGGAGGCTATGTTGCAGAATCAGTGATGTCAATCTCTTTGGATGTTGAAGTGAATATAAACCTACGTATTTGCCTTAGGTTTATAGAAAATTGACCGGAACTATGAACATATCACGTCAATTGAAATTGAACAAAAAAGGAGAGTTTTGATGATTTTAAAATTGACAGAAGAAATGATAAAAATGTGTATGTATTTATCAATTATTTGGGATCCTGAAACTTTTACTGGAACTAGTAATGAATCATTAATAATCACAAACGGGCTTAGCAGACACTTCATGTTTTTTGTTGAATAAGTTTATACTTGAATTATTCAACTATCATTTCAAACTAACGGAAAATCGAAAGTTGACTTTCTATCGCTATTGGATAATATTTCAATTACTTTTCACGTTTCAATTCGATTTGCAATGGAAGCGTGTTTTTTGGCCTTTTAAACTATTATTTAATTTTGCATATTTTTCTCAAGCAAAGGACCCCGTGCTTTTCTGATGGCAAAGTGGCGTTTCGTTAAATCTTATAAATTTTGGATATGATGTACTCGACTTCTTGACATTTGGTTGACATTTTAAACTATTTATGTGTAAGTTCACGATATACTAGAACATATCAATGGTTAGTATCAACCAAAAATGCATATTTATTTGTTAATAATAAAATACGTGGTCACGAATTACAAGGATTCTTTCACCCTGTATATCGGAAAGTAGTCATAGGATTGAATTGGTCCCATGGACACTTTTGGCCAAGAATTCGACTACATCATTTCCAAAAATTTTAAGATTTGACAAATCACCACTTGGCCATAAGGCCATAAGAATAGCGCGGGTTCCTTTGCATTTTTGATACGACTTTTTAGTCAATGAATAATACATTGAAGGAATCTGCTACATAGGTAGATACGTACTTTTCATGATTGATCCTGTTGGTCGGTTTGAGGTTGGGTTGTGCGCTTCAAGATGCCAAATTGTTTAAATGGGTACGTTAATTGAATAACTCCAAAAATTATACAATAAGAAGTTTTTCTTTAAGTTCCCTGATATAGATATTAAACGAAGTGATAAATAGTTTGAAATAATGAACCTTACTTATTAAAAATAAAAGGTGTTATTTGCGTGAAAATAATTTTACAGATTCATTTAGATATTTGCACTTCCTCTCTAAACTTCTGAGTACAATCTCCATCCCAATTCAGACTCAGGTATTGACTGTTTCTTATGTTATTTTGGATATCTTATTGTATGAAAGATGTTAATAGATGTTAATAATAATTAATAATATTTTTTCTCACTTGCAAAGGTTTTTTTTATTCTCCTACCGTAATTCCCTATAATATTATTCTAATACAATATTTGCAGCTGAATGATTTAGCACAATAATGTTATTTCTTAGTCTGAAGACTTGACTTGAAAAACTAAAAAACAAATATTCAAGTGCAAAATCATTCAATCGCAAATATTGTACAATATTACGCGTATGCTGAGAGTTTTGAAATTCGAAAAGCGCGCGTCTTGAGGGCTAGTTTGTACCAGTAATCAAGGTTCGCCCCTTTTTTTTTTTTTTTTTTCGGGCCGAGATGGGAAGCTCATGTCCGGCTGGGTCCTCAACCAGTACCCAGACAGTGTTGGACTCATCCCCACGGAGATGCCTACCAACCAAACCCACCTCAAACTCGCCGTTACTCCCGCCTTGGAATAACTACCCTAACATACGTCAAGACGGGCGACGGTCCCTCACACACTCTCCATCATCTTCTTCCTTCTATCACTCCTACCTCTCTCATTCCATAGCGAGTCCTTCTCTTCCCCCAATCATGCTCTCTACTACGCCACTTATCTCCATCCATTCCTCCTCGCTCCTCAACATAATCCCCACCATATTTTCCCAATACACCGCCTCTCCCAGTTTATTTTCTAACTTCTTCAAAACTTCCTCATCCTTCCAACATCTAAATACATGTCCCACATCATCCTCCACTTCACATCTCTTGCACACTCCAGTTTCTCTTTTCCCAATCTTGTGGAGGTAACCCACTCTCGACCTCATGCTCATGCCCTGTGAGCACCTGCGTCAAGAAGTAGTTCACCTCTCCAAGGTTGGCGCTAGTGGTAGCTTTATGCCACAAAACACTACACGTTCAACATCTCTATTATTTATTATTCTATGGACTTAATACCTGACTTGGACATGAAACTGTCATTTTATATAACAAATTGAGTTATCTCGTTCCGCTGGGACTATTAATAGATTGCACATTTTAGGGAAAAAAAAGATTAACACACCCAAATCATTCACTGTCTTCTAACAATTTTCTCGTTTGACCTCATCCCTTGTAGTCGATAAATTAGCCGGTAGGAAGTTTCACACAACAAAATGTCCATACCAAACTTCAAAATTTATGGACGGTAGGGTTGAGGTGAAAGCAGATTTGTCCTTTCGGGTATTTTGAAGAAGAATCATTTGTCAGACGTATGTGTCAAGAACTTGTGAGAGTTGAATAAAAATCAAATGGTTTTAATAGGATTATTATTTTGATTGACGAGCTATGCTTTTTTGTATATACCGCTGAATTATTTCAAATATTTTGAGCAAATATCCTATGTTGAAAATATTGTCCAGTCATATTATACTGGATTCACTTAGTCAATCGAATTAATCATTGAACTATATACATAGATAGATGAATGGAGCCTGAAATATCTATATATTCAATGGCATGAAGCGAAGAGGCGTCTGCACTTCATTACAGGTTGACTTGAATACTTTTCTTTGTTACTTGTTCATTTATAAATATTTCTATACTTCACTTGTGGTAGTGAGATTGAATTTGGGAAGCCGGTCAAGTGATATAAGTTATATTACTATTGTGGAATTTGTTTCAAATCCATAACATCAAAATTAAATTAAATTGAATTATTTAAAGTTGATTTTCGTGAAAGTATGAACGCAAAGCCTTTTATAAAATCATTCCAAGAAACCTAATAATACTACTAAATGTAGCGTTAAGAAATTGTACTCATTTGTTGAATCTACTTCTATAAGAACAAAGATGTTTCGTTTAGTTTTTGGTATTTTTTTTTATTTGGAAAAAGCTTAACTTGTATTTTAACAAAACTAAATTCGATGCTAAGTCGCTTCAGTTTCCACAAAGAAGTTGCTTTTCACTTTGTATCGAGAATAATAGAGTCCCAACTGTGCCAACTAACATAAAATCACAAAGTAGATTCCATGTTGCAGTGGCAACGAGATTGATACCAAAGCGGATGCAGTTGAAAGCCGATTGTACACCGACAATACCTTTGCAGTATCTTAAGTTTGAAAGTGTTTTTTATGCAGAACAATTGCAGGTCTGTACTTGACGAGCTTCGGGATTTTCTATAAATATGTACATTACAAAAAAAATGAATTTAGTATACTCTGTATATTTAAAATATATTAATATCGTCTAAGATCTGGAGACAGACTCAAAATCGAACAGAAAAAGGTATGGCTCTCTAAGTCATTCAGGACATACGTGATTATCGCGTAACTTCGTTGTGAATGAAGCTAAAATCCCAAGTTTCGCGACAAGAAAGGCATTTTATAATTTAGTCCAGTAAATGAAGGAGGAAAAAAAGGCAAAGTTAACATTAATGACGCCCTGTTTTCATTTTCCGGTTGGGAGTTGCATTTGGTACATCATTAAACATGAGACAAAGTTCTGCATGAAAACGCGTGCGAGGGCGGAGAAAATGGCCCCAAAAGACCAGGGAAATAGGTTTTCAGCCAATATATCCTAAAATATGGCAGTTAGAGATTTTCGGTTTAAATAAAAATTGAAGTTCAGGTCATTTTATACAAAAATGGTCCTCATGATTTTTTACGCAACATCGGGTTGAAATACCGGAATTTTTGAGACTTGTGAAATATGCAAGTTTTGTACAAAATTTGAGCTGGGGGGTGTTGGAAATACATTATTTTCAATGTTTTGGATTGTGGAAACCAATTGTAGATGGAGCCACCACATTTTGCAGATTGGGAAAATCCTCGGTGCCATAAATGAGAAGCCCTGTAACCAGACACTTTTGATGGATATTTATGTTTCCGAGGGTCTTGTTTTCCTCTCAGATGAGGCCTCAAAATATACTTAGGAAAACGGGCTATAAGATTAATTCTAGCGAGATTCATTAGGCTTCTGAAAACTGAAAATGCCTCAAGATTGAAGAATATTTACCCATAATACTAAGCAACAATTTCTTGCCGATTCTCCGCAAATTTTTGCAAATTTTTTTGCAACCAGACTGATTGAGGTTTTTGGAATAACGAGTTATAAACGTTCTCCATGTTTCATTTATTATAGAAAAATATATATGTTTTTTATTTATTTATTTATCAACGGGAGAACCCAATATAATGATACAAGAATAATACATTATAGACTAAAATATTACATAGAAAATATTTAACAAAAGTACAAGAGATTCGCGGGTTAATTGTCCGTGAATTGATGAGAAAAGTATATAAAAATACATTGCAATTATGACATAAATCTGTTCGTCACCAGTCTTCATCTGATTCTTGGTCAAGAACTTCTGGGTCTAGAGCTCTCTCTAGCTCTACCCCGTCAACAACTTCTTCTGAGTCTACAGTTTCCTCTAATTCTTCCTCTTGGAATAACATATTATCGCTGTCTTCATAATTTGAACACTGGCGTGACTCACACGAATCACAAATAGATGAGCAGACGACACGAGTGCCACGTAGAGCACAGGCGCGGCGAACGACGGAGGAACGAAAGTAATAAATTATAGCGTATACATTTAGATATACTGGTTTTTCCCCGGGGTATCAAAGATATGACTTATATACATCGATGGAAAGGTGGGAATTCCCCCGTTACACTAGTTAAGGTATTAAAGTGTTAGAAATAAAGAGAAGGGAGAAAAAAAACACCAAAAAAAAGTGCGTTTTTCCCTTGAGCCCGCGTTTTCTAATTTTATTGAAAAATGGACGACTTCGTCAAAAAAAGCAATTGCACAATCGAAAGGTAGACATTCTTAGCTTTCAAATGATGTTTCATAGAGACCAATCGGATCATGTATAAATGTTTAATTGATGGTTGTTCACAAAATTTCCCCACGATCCAAAAGTTGCAAAAATTTGGGATTCAATAAACAACGATTAAATGGAAATTGAAAAAAAAATTGGGGTATACAAATTTCAGGGATGACAAAGGACCTTATGAGGACCCATAATCAAGAAAATTTTGAGTGAATTAGTGCAATACAAAAAAAATAGGAACAAATTCCTGGCGAGGTCAAAATTGCCCGGGAGCAGAAAGTTTGACCCGTGTTCCGATATGGCCAAAAGAGTCAAGCGTGACTCAATTCACAGGGTATGATAGCAGTAGAATTCCTCTTTCACATGAATTTTGAATCATGAGAAAATAGGAATTTTTCACAAAGTTATTGAATAATTTGTCCCCCCGCTGATGTGTAAATACACGGACTGTGCTCTCCGGCATACAGCACAGAAGCTTATTATTCGAGGTGCGCTTGGTGCCGTTTTTCTCGAAACTGGTCAAATTTTCGAGAAAAATCATGAGGACCATTTTTGTAGCAAATCAACTGAACTTCAATTTTTACCTGAACCAAAAATCTCTAACTGCCATATTTTAGGAGATATTGACTGAAAACCTATTTTTCTGGTCTTTTGGGGCCATTTTCTCCGCCCTCGCACGCGTTTTCATGCAGAACTTTGTCTCATGTTCAATGAGGTTCCAAATGCAACTTTCAACCGGAAGATGAAAATAGGGTGTATTTACTGGAATAATTAGTAGATGGTAGATTGATAGTGATGGCAAGTCTAAGTTCCATAGCTTTGTTACTGACTCGCTCACTCTAAGGTACTTTTAGCAGACATACAAATTTCAAATCCGGCACACAATTTCTGGTTAGCCTATGAAGTAAGGAAAACCTGAAGCATACCAAATTTATAGCCCTATTTTCAAGATAATACAACAAGGTATTTCAGACTAACTTCAGGCCTTACCTCATCATCATTTTCACTTTATATTATTCAAAAGACATTTCAGTTAGACTCTATCTCTTGAATATCCACCTCTGACCTCAAATTTTCTAATATCACTCAATGATCAGTCATTTATACTAATAATTACGGATGCAGTTTTCCATAACGTATCAGTTTTTTTCAGAATTGAAATTGGTTAATAAATAATCCAGAAAATACCATTAGTAGTTTGTGCAGCCAGTTAGAAAAAGGCAAAAGCCATTTGCTGATGGGAAAGATGACATCCGATAACGTCAACAAGCTATTAAAATTGTAATTACGATTGTCAAAATAAGAAATAATCACACTACCTGAATAGATACAGGCGTATAATCAAGATTGAGCATTTCATATCTAATTATTAATGTCGACATCCATAGTATTCGATCTCAGGAATCCGTAGCTTTTGAATACAAAAGGACGGACTTACTGTCCAGAATTGTTTGAAACTATGACATCAGCCTCTGCCTCTGAGAAAAGCCTACAAAGTCAAGAAGCTGGTACCCGAAACGAAAAAAAAATACGTATAAAAAGAAGTGAGATTCCATCAAAAGCATGACATAAATCTTGTAACCCAGTAACAATTGGATGAAAAAGCTAGTTGGAAGCATTTATCCAACAACGTTATCAAACCTCCCTACCCAATCCCTTCGATAAATAAAATTATTTCATCTGGCACCATAAATATTCCTCAATTAAACTTATAGTACTAACGTAAACATGGATAATGCCCTTCTCTGATAGTTTATTAGGTGGAATTTGCTGTATATATAGATTCTATTGCCGTATGCGATTGCCAAGCTATTCTATTTAATGGTCTAATATTGATACAGTTAGTGATACGATTATCTATAGCTCTATATAAGGTGCAATCAGCTAAACTACGAGTATTGTTCAAAAATTAAGGCGACTCCAAATTTCGCGGGTTAGCTACGTGCGATTTCCAATTTCTCTTCCTTATACCGGTATACTTGACAGATCGAGCTATGTCGAGTCATTGTCTGTTTGTATGTGAGAGGCATAAGGGTTATGAGGGCTAGAACTGTTTTGCGTGTTTGGCGAGCGATCTGTTGCGGCTGGAAGAATTGATCGAACAATCGAACAATATGGGAAATGTATTCTAAGTTGAAAAGTGTTCATAAGTGGTACAAACTCATCTAAGAAGGCTAAAAAATGTTGAGGATGAAGTGGCATCGTCAATAACAGGTGCAAATGTGAAGAGAATGGTTGATCGACGAATGATCGTCACTATAAGAGAACTTGGTAAATATGTTGGCATATCAGGAACTTTTCACAATATTTTGGGCATGGAACGAGTGTTCCAGAGCTGTTGAACTTTTACCAGAAAAGAAGTCCCATTACATCTTTTAGGAGATGCTTAATGACGTTGATGACTTGCTTAGAAGTCCAAAGTCCAATCATTCCAATGGAAACAGTCAGACAAGCCAAGACCTCAAAAGTTTGGTCAAATGTTAAGGTTCATCTCATCATCTTACCATGTTCTCCGATTACAACGGCGTAGTGCTTCATAGGCTCTAGCCTAACCTAACCTCAAGGTTGGACGGTTTATAGGGAATACTAACCTGTAGTTATACGCCCTTTGATACAAAACGCATCAATTTGTGAATGGACGATTCATGGTTTTTGCATCACGATGATACACCTGCTCACACGTGGCTGCTTGTTAGTAGTTTCTTGGCCAAAACCATCACGATAACTATGCCTCAACCACTATATTAACCGCTACTTCTTTCAGTTTTCAAAACTCAATCGACCCATAAAAGGAGGTTTACATGATTGAGGAAATAAACACCGCATCGCAAGTAGAATTCAAGTACATTTTAGAAGTGCTTCGAAGATTCAAAAGAGCGCTGGTACAAATGTATTGTATCTGAGGGGGATTACTTGAAGTGGACAAAATGAATATCCGTGAATAAATAAATATTTTTTGGGAGAATTACAGTCACCTTATTCTTTGAACACTCCTTGTACTTCATATAACTGATATATCAAATTGAGAATTCCTAGGTGTGGGCTTTTGAAGGCGTGAAATTGCCATGGTGGGAGTCACCTCATCGATACTCACAAGTTAAGATGTGGATGACGTATATACGTATTACACCTTCCTTTGCCGTCACCATCATGCACATGTTTTGTGAAAATTGAACCTGGAGCTGAAAATTAATATCATCAGTTAAATTCCGCGTTCAGTTATATAGATATTCTAGTCATTTCTCGCATAAAATAAAGAAAACTGAGAAATCTCTATTGTCTCGCTAAAAAGTTGAATTCATGAATATCACTGCTTCTCAGGAATTCATAGTATTCTATTCATTATTTTCAAGTTCGCACAGATAAATAGAATAAGGTATACGAGGTCAGCTTCACAAGTTAGTGCTTTTTTCCATTCATTTGGTGCAGTTTGGTGAAAGTTTGAAAAAAGTCTTTCATTACCATAAATAGTATAAATAGTTTTTTTGTTAACACATTGTCCACGTCCATATCGACTGAAATCTTCCAAAAATTTCCGTGAATTTGGTTGCCTTCCTAAGTAATACAGGTGTTCAAATAAACAAGGCCACATTCGATATTTTTGGCTCCTCAACCATCCAAGCACGAATGGTTTCGTCTTTAGCCAATCAATCTATTCGTTCCCAGATTTCAGCAGGTCTTCAGTTTCTTATCTGTTGCAGGCTACTTTAAATACAGGTTACTCTATATACAGGTTAGGCAAATATTTATTATCCATATTCAAAATCTCATATATGAACAACAGTTAGCACTTTTACATAAATCCCTATATGTCCAAGAGAAAACAAAATACTTCCCCTCCAAGAAACACCCACCACTTCAACCTTGATTGGACTCGATGCACTTTCCGAAGAGGAAAATACATTGTTTCTATGTTGTTGTATATCTTTCTCTCTTTCACTCACAGAATGGCTATACGGAACATAACTATTTGCCGAATCTGTATGAAATATATTCAAGCGCTTATTCTCCGTCCATTCCTTGTCCCTTTTTCGTCCACCCCCACCTCATCCTATTTCTACGCTCACTTGTGATGCCATGAGGTATGTTGAAAGACAATATTATGACAATAATATGTGATCATGTGAATCTAGATTACATTTCCCAGCCAGTCTTTTCCCAAACAGACATTCAGCCTCTAGACTGAACCTTTCATGTACTTTATTGCCAGTTGCTTCTTATAACCTAGTACAGGGTCTATTCACAGTTAACAGTGAGAGCCCCTACGTGAATAAACACTTATAAAGTGCGCATGCGAGCTCTCTCGAAATAGCAAATAATGATATAGCCCGCATGAGCACTTTATAAGTGTGTACCCTCTTAGGAGCTCTCACTGTTAGTGAATAGACCCCCAGGAAACAGTACATTCGCTAGGAATTGTAGTTCATGTTGGAATCAGATAACGCGTCTTTGCTATTCTAGTATGTTTATTGTTCGGATGTCTTTGCAAATTTTGATCCATGAACTCCTTCCAGTTTTTCGAAGTTCTTCGTTGTATTGTATTATTGTGAGTTTATATCTGTAGTTATCCCATTCTTGGCTGCTTCTGGTCCACTTGAAGGAACCGCTGTCCTCAGCTCTTATTGTATTTAGAGTCAGCCAATGTCAAAGTTTGAACACCCAAATGGGGCAGATATGAATACCCAAGTAACAGATATGGTTGAGATAATACCCTTCTTGGTGTGCGTCATCGATTGTTAATGTCCTTCTAGCACATTACTTGAGAAAAAATGGAAAAAAGGCAGGTATGTGATTAATCCTTATCAAAATATCGCAATAATAAACCGTTCAAATGTATTACAAACATTAACCCTAATCTTTGACTCACAAAAATTTTATTAGTTGATGTTTAGATTACGCGCAAGCTCAACCTATCAATCGAGAGTTTACAATACTATGAAGACGTTACTTTCGTAGCGGCAATGTGTCTTACGTCTTTTTCTACTGTCATACTGACAGTTCTTGACAGGTCCGTACTTTGTTGTTTAAGGTCAATGATTATTTATGAAAAGTGAATATTAATCTTATTGTTTTATTTATTCAAATTATACCAAAATATGCATAGATACACGGAAAAACATCAGTATTTCGAAAATATGATTCTGTTTAAAAAAACTTCTTCAAATTAATCTTTTGGTGAAATAGCCAATGGTTGATTTCGAACTAAAAATGAGTGATCATAGTTTTCGGTGTTAAGCTCCACCGAAAAATTTGATTTATTTAAATTTCACATTATATAGGAATTGAGAGATTTCCAGCCACCTGTTCAAGCTATAGGATGAATAGGAACTGTGCAGTAGTTCTTAAAGTTGAGATATTGTTCTTGTGAATATAAGTATATTCAAATTAAGTCAGAATAACTGGTATGTTAAACAGTTTTGTTTCTTTCTTTCCAATTCAACTTAAGATTCCTCTACATTTATTTCATGTGCATATAATTATCTTTAAATGAAATAGATGTTTGTCCAGAACGAAATATTAAGCTATAACTTAAATTGTATGATTGTATAATTGAATAATATTATGTACTTGTCCTGGACAGATATTCCAATATTCTCCAAGCTGTGAATTTTATTTGTAATGTGTTCCCCTTCAATAAATTGCGGGGATATACAGATCCTCTATAGAATTTCAGGGTTATAATTCCTTAGATAGATAATTTCCTGTGTTACATAATTTCTGTTTTATACCGTTGCTGGGTGAAACCAGTATTTGAACGTATCGTACCCATAAAAAAACAGTTTCCTGAAATTTACTGGTTACTGGAGTCTTGATTCAACTTCCAAGGTACAGCTCCCAGACGTGAGGTTCCTGTGTTCAGTTCCTAGATGATACAATTTAAAGAAAGTCAACTGTAAAATTGTGTCAGGTTTCTTGTATATTTGAAATTTTGTAATTGTATTCGTCCTAATGATCACCAACACGTTCAAGTGAACTTGTTAATTTCAATTCATTGTTTTATCATTACTTACATATATTTTTTGTTGTTTAATTTATCAAACAGTAACTATTATCACCTTTATTCCATTGTACTTCAAGATTTTCTATAATCCATAGGCAGATGAAACGTTAGATCCTCAATTTAATTTTTTTTTTTAAATTAAGTGCCTTTTGTATTTTTATATTAATATTACCAGTCAGATTTCTATATCTAAATTTCGGTGGTAACAAAGCCCAGGAAACCGGGTTTGTTATCTCCAAATTTCAGTACCTATCAGTTAGGCAAGAACTTTTTAAACTCAATTTTAAAATTTTTACTTTCATTAACGACCAACACCGTGGGATCATTTCGTAATAACAGGGGTTGAAAGGAACAGAAAAACATTTTGTACCTCATTATTTTGATTAAAAAAAAGCAGTATCATGGGGAGATTTCTTAAACCTATGGCGATTAATTAACTCATCCTCTATTCTCCTATCATACTTCTCAATAACAGCTATATTCCGATTAAAATTTTTTTATCCCGATATTAAATTAAATCGTATTATGCGAACCTCAGATCCTGTACTTTCATACAAATAATAAAGTTTAATATTAGCATTACCGCTTGACGTTTATCACAAACAATACAGGAAAGCAGCCGAAATAGAAATCCGGATTAGAATATCTTCACAAACGATTCTCTGCCGGTTCTACTATATTTTATGATATTATATATATGTGAAATTAGTATTTTACAGAACACTACCTACATCTTTTGTTTTATACGAAACATAATCAGGATGGAAATCTATTCACTACTCTTCATTCAAAACAATAATTGAAATGCTTATAATATTAAAAAATTATATATTTGATAGAGCATAATTACGTAGTTTCAGCTGTTCAACAAGAACTGGAACGAGAAATTGGAGTTTTTTCGGAAGATAAAAATGTTAATAACTTCTGTTAAAATCATTTTTACATTTGCGTTGACCCCTCCAAATTTTAAATAGTTATAATATAGAACCGCCGGCTTCTCGGCCACCTTCGGCCCGAAGAACGCCGATACATATAGCGATCAACCGAAAATCAATAAATTCCATGTGGGATTTTCTCCAAGGCACCATGTGAATCGTCGCTTGTCAGCATGTTCTATGCCATGCTAAATTTTCTAGTGCAATGCCTATTTTAATCAAAATATAAATACCTAGTTATAGTGAATAGTGGTTATAGTGCAATATATATTTGGTAAGATAACAAATATATATTTAGTTGGAAATATTCATTTACTTCATTACTTCAATAATTGACCGGCATCATATCTTCGCGGTGCTGCCAACTAGGGGGGTCATTTGGATGCGAAGTGGATTACTCCTTATTTTACTTCTAACATACCTATTTATGTAAAGCTATTTTGTTTGTGCGTGATTGTTACCTTCTTGATTTTATATGTACTGGTTTGAACTTTCTGAACTAAAAATTGTTAGACATTTTTTAATAGTTTTATTTTATTATTTCCCTGCTATCACGGTGGTCCTTCGAACTTTTATGGTAACTTGAAGGCCACATTCAATTAAAACTTGTATCACCTTCTTTGGCAGCCATCTGCAGTCCATTCAACATTTAGTAATGCCGAAGGATTTTATACAACTTCCAATTTTCATCTCATCATGTTTGGCGTATTAACATTGCCAGGTCGAAAGTGCCACCTTTCCACTGAGTTCAGATCAGAAATTAACAATTCCATATTTTCCAGTCCAGTCAAAAATCACGTCTCCAAATGAGTGGCAATAAAAAATGTTTTCCACTCTTAGGGTCGATCTACTACTTTGGAGGCGTATTTTTTAGTTATTTAAGCAATTATTTCTGTTTTAGAGTTACTAGTCTTTAAGTTTGATCGAAATTACAATGAGATCAATCAATAATTGTTAATACTGGTTATCCTGTTAGAACATTGGTATGAGCCTAATTATCATTTTTATTATGGAAATTCAATTTAATCTGGAGAAAATGTTAATAACGTCTTCGCTTAAAACAAGCAAGCTCACTTAAAGGTGGAACTAATATGGGGGTGATAAAAAGAAAGAGGAAATGACAGTTGAAAAACTTGAGTGGTTTTCCTTCAATTCAATCAAATGTTTTTTTATGAGCACCTCAAATTTTTTCACGATCAAGCAATGTTGGCCATTAAATATCCCTAAAAAAGTACCTATCCCAAATCCACCTACGAAAATCTCCGACCTAAAAACCTCCAAACCATGGAGATCAAAGTCGGTTAATTAGACTTCTCTTGGTTTTATTTCATTTTTTGCAAGATTCTCATTTATCAGCAGGTCTCTTGTCCACGCCCCTCAACGGTTTGCTTGATCTGCCAACGCGCAGTCTGCGGACGCAATCTCACCCAACTTTCAACTCCAAAAACTCCTGAAGTTTGTTTCATTCACTCGACTGAATGTAACCACGCGCGGGACAACTTTCGCATTAAATACGCGGTGTGCTGATAGCTTTTCGAAAATTTGCCGCTTTTTCAAGGTTTGTGGCCTACGGGACTATTTTTGAGAGTTGTGAAAAAAAAAGGAACTTGTAAGTAATTGCGTAAAGAGGGAATTTTTTGTTGGTTTCACAATTTTAACGTAAGCATGAATTTCCATTACATACAATTATTTATGATAAATATTGTCAGTAGTGTCTCGAAGAAGTTACAAAAAATTTATTTAAAGACTAGATTGAAATTTTTCAATTTGGTGTATATGAGTTTATTTTGAATGTTCACCGAGCGCGAAGTTTTTATTACAAGTTTTTTTAAATCCATGGATAATGCAACTTTTGAAAACAATAATGACTTAAAGCAAATGTTTAACTCCTTTTCAAATGTTTTTCATTCCAAACTCAGGATGCTATGATACAATTTTCTCCTGAGTGGAGGGATATTCAGGAAGGAAAAATATCTTATCTGCCACTACTATTCTCCCTCGACTCTTTTCTGCTTTAAAGTGTGTAATATGGGAAAAATAAAAAATTTCTACAGTCACAAAACCACAGTACTTGATAATGTTTATTGATATTCTCAAGTGATTTATTTCTTACAGCGTACAATTTAAACTGAAATTTTTGAGTATACGTAATAAACCATACTGGTTCTTATCTTTTACGGTTGTCGATAAAATTCGCCAATTTTGCCGGGATTTAGTGCCTGCAGTTACTGTGTCATGGCTTAATATATCCTACCTTTCAACCATTATTTTATATGACTGCTTGGCTAGCCCACAAATAATACATTCAATTTTAATAAAAGATTATGGTTTCATATTTTCATTAAGCACTTTGCCCTGCGTTTATATTGTTATAGAGAGAAAAGTTTATTAACGGAAATATAATTCTTTAATATTAAGACTTCGTTTTAAAATCATATACAGGCTGTTTCACGACGAGCTTACACTATCTAGGTATATGTTGGAGACTACTTATACGGTTCTCATAACAACTGGAATAGATGAAAAACGAGTTATGGCAAGTTTCTGGAAAATATATTATTTTGACATACAGGTCACCGACAACTCTGTTATTTCAAATGTAATATCCTGTATATCAACGCTCCATCAACGTCATCTACTTACCAGTTAACACCAAATAATTCCACTGGACCGGCAATTTTAAGTGATTTACAGAATGCAACGAATTGTGTTTCTAATATTAATATTTATAATAATAATAATATTTTTTGGTTAGTTTTGTATATGTATATGTTAAAATAAAATAACTTTCAAAAATGGGTTGGAATACATTTTTGTATATACGGTCGTAGAAACAATAATGTTCCTTACTCATGCGTAAAGTGTTTCCGCGTGCGCAAAGTATCACTTTCCGCACTTGTTAGGAAAATAACTATTTCATAGTTCAATGCAACATCGCTTCCCTACAATCTGACAGGGATCGATACGTAACTGTCATTAATAATATCAGAAAATAAGAAACGGAAAAGAAATAAGAACGACAATCAATATTTCTTCTCATCATAATTCAACAATTCAACACATATTGCTTTTCGACCAACTGACACAGATCATAAGGTAAAAAAATAGGATATCATTAAAGACGGATTCATGCAATGTTCATCATTACATTCTCATTCACATTTACAGTTAATTCCTAAAGTTTCCATTATTTTGATGGTTAATTTTGTAAGGATATTTTAACAGGCGCTATTTTGTCCAGCGGTATTTTTTCCTGTGCAGTTTTTGTCCAGCGCCATTTTGTCCTCCGCTGTTTCAGCCTAGCGCTATTTTGACTTAAGCTATTTTAATACAGTGCCAAAATTTATATGTATGGAGATATTAGTTTTTTCAATAAGAAATTGACAGGTGCATACCTTCAGTATAAAAATTCTGTTTGAACATCCTTAATGCCAAAAAACATATTGCCGGATTGATTAGTAGAACGATTGTGACTGGTATGTCCAAAACCCCTTTCTTCCATACTGGGCTGTTGAAAAAAATATGAGACAACCATATTCTCATTATTTTACTCAATTCGTCGATTAGCAAGTTCCACTTGTTTTTCACATTAAGCTCGATAGTGTAGACGGCTTTCATTCAAAATAATGTAGCCTATACGTGTTATGGGCTATCGGTTCATAAAGATTATCTAAATCTACTTTTAATAACTGAGTCGTTACTAGAACATGTGTTTTATTTGCTATGAGATACTAGATCGACTTCGACCCAGCCGTCACTCAGTGGAGCGAGTATTAACTAAATTAACACAATTTAGTTGTTTTTAAGCAAAAGTTGGGAAAGTGAAGCCCGTTATTAATAACTAGCCTGGAGTTATAAAAGAAAATATAAAATAGCCTATGTCTATCCGAGGAGATGTAGCTTTCGGAAAAATTAGTTGAGTAGATTGATTTCGATTTGTTTCTACGTATATTTTTGGAAAACAATATTAAAATATTTCTCTGTAAACGACATTAATAACCAGATCACGTGTGAAAACGAACCAATTTTGTTTCGAAGTAACACGTGATAACATCTTTTAAATATAATAGTCAATACATAATACCGTATTATTCACGTAAATAGCTTTTACATTACCGCATCATTCACGTTAATAGTTTTCACATTACCGCATTATACGGTATCCCCCTAAATAAACAGTACCGTAATAGACAGTGTTATGTGGAGTTGCTTATGAAATATGTATCTATCACAATTGAATCAATTCTCATTATTTGACATATTAATAATACGCTGCAGTTGGAGTTTATTCAAAAATAGTCCCAACAAGGAAATGAAAAGTGTTTTTGGTAAAGCATTATTTTCGCTCCTACGGAAATGGTCGCAATAATGGTCCAAGCTTTTTTTTTTCTAAGGAGCCGTCCCTTCGCCGATACCACCTCAGCCTCCTAGGCTTATTGTGGATACTCCTAGTGTTCTGACTACAGCCTATTCAGCCAATCCGTTCCCTGTATTAGCTCATACAGGTTCTTTGCTGGTTGGTTGTAGAAGTCTTCTGGAGTCATTTGAGGTCTACCATACAGTTTCTGCCTTCTGTGGTCCAGCGACTCACATTTGCATAGTATATGCAGAGCTGTTGCGGTATCCTTTTTGCATCTTCTGCATGTAAGGTCTCCGTTATACAGCCCTATTTTGTTTAGGTGCTCCTTTGTGGGAAAGTGTCCCGTATGTAGCCCCGTTATGGTGCGTAGTTTGTTCCTGCTCATTGAGAGCAGTTCTTTCGCTACTTTTCTGATGGTTCTTTTATGAATTTCTTCCCATGTATTTGCCTGGTCGTATTCTTTCCTTTTAACCATGACCCCGTTAAGCATCTGGGGATGCCCACAGCAGGTTCGGGTCCGTTCATCAGAGTTGATGATCCTACTCTTGCGACTTCGTCAGCTTTTTCATTGCCTGCGATTCCTTTATGACCTGGGACCCACTCCAGTGTTACACTGTTCCGAGTCGCCAGTCTTCTAAGTTATTCGTTCTTCTAGCCGAGATGTCACCCAATAGCTCTGAAGTGCTTTAATGGCGGCTTGACTGTCACTGTAGATCCTGATCTGCTTGTTGTTGTAGGCTCTCATATTATTAGCCCTTGTATTGCATAGACCTCTGCTTGAAATACAGAAGCGTACTTCCCTAGCGAGACGATTCCTTCATATTTGCTCGTCTTGCTGTATATGCCCGCTCCGGTGCCGAGTTCATTTTTTGATTCGTCTGTATACCAGATCAGTTCATTCGCTCTACTTTCGATCTTTGATGACAATCTCGAAGTTCTTGCGAAAGATACATTTGGTGGTCATGTGGTCTGTTGGCATTTTGAAAATGTCATCATCCACATGCCTTATCTCTGTATGTCCTCTCCCATGTGCCACGTCATGGTCTAATGCTTTTTCCAGTCGGGTTAGTGCTGCCCTTGCTTCGCACATTATGACACAATGTAGCGGAGGAAGGTATAGCATTGTCTCCAGCGCCGCTGTGGGAGTAGTCCTCATTGCTCCTGTAAAGCCAATGCAAGCAAGTCTTTGGACCTTGCTTAGTTTTAGCATAGCAGAGGATTGTCTGATCTTTGGCCACCATACCAGAGAGGCATATGTGATCCTGGGAATGACAACCATTTTGTACAGCCAGTGTACCATGCTGTGTCTAAGTCCCCATTTAGTGCCGTAAGTGCGTCTGGCAACCATGAAGGTCACCTTTGCTTTCTTGATCATGGTCCAAGCTTACAGCAGGTATTAATAAAAATGTAGTACTGAGCTAAAAGGTACTATCTGACAAAATTGGAGAATTTTGCCTGAGTGCATATTCAAGAATTTTTTCTACTGCTATCTATAAGGTTGCTTCTTCTAGCCAACTGAGAAGTTGAATTTCTCTATTAGTGGTTAATAATGTTTTCTATTATTAACCTAGGTCAATAAGAGACAAATTCAAATATTTTGAGAATCCACGGATAGTCGGTCAACAAAAACTTGTGCAACATAATTTTGTATACCCAGAAAATTGTCTTATTTTCTGATTGAAATTACTTATCAAGATTAAATAATTTGAATAAATTGCGATTAGTTTAAAATTCGCGCTCAGCCCAAAATGACATAAGGAGTACCTACGTTCATAGCCTATGGAGCGAGTGTACTTGTCAGTCAAACGACGGAGTAAACGCTTTTTGAGTTTGTGAACGATGTGGTGTATAACTATAACTCTTACAAATTAGGTGTGTTGTGTGGTGAACGCAATACCGTTGTAATTTGTTTTTTGTTAAAAGTAAAACATAACACATTTTTTGCGTTTTGTAAGATTGTTGGATGTGGTCGTATAATTGGTTTCCTTGATTCGTTGCACTCATTATTGGTGATTATAAGATATAGGAATAGTGGTATTTTATTGCTGTGTGTGTGGTGATAGTAGCAATGAAGAAGTTCATATACACCGTTTTCCCATCAAAGATCCTCAGGTGTTTAATGTTTTAGCATTGAAATATTTTCAATTTTTGTCTCGAATTTGGCTAGTAATGGAAAAAAATGTATAAACTTTACGGTGGTGAAGGCATAAGTGCAGCTGCAACTAATTTACAAAGGAGAATAGCAAAATCTCATTTTATAGACTGCCATTTGGGTGTTCAGTTTCAACCTATTCACAAAATAATATCGAATACCAAGATATTCTGTCCCAACTAACATTCCATGCCATGTCCGACCTGCACATATAGGAAAATTATTATTATTTGTAGATGCAATTACAAAGCAAAACGTCTTATCTGACAAAGAGAGCATACTTTTCTGTTTATTGGTGTACGCTGTTAACTGCATGTGAAATGGGTACCTCAAAAAATTGATAATTAAATATTCCAAAGCGTGACATTCGTTTATATCAGTGGATCATCTCCATCACCTGGTGCGCAGCTACCGATGGAAAAACATAGTGTTATGTGTGTCGTCTGCTAACGGCGTATAAACTGATGTGATTAAAATGGATGTAACAAATATATTTGGGTTTTACCTAAGAGAAGTGTCTAGCAAACCTAACAAAAATTTACTAAAGTAGTTGTTATTGAAAAATTTCGTAGCACTGGTGTATTGTGTCAACGTAAAGGTTGCTCAGGTCGTGAAAATACGTAAGCGGAGGACGTGTTTTTGAACAAGTTGTGCATTCACCTCATAGAAGTCTTGCAAGAACTACAAGAAAACTCGACATTAGTGAAATGTCTAGACGTCGCATGTTCAAATCAATTGGTGGTTATTCATACCGCATTCAAGTTGGACAACCACTAAATGCTGCGGACAAACGTACAGGATAAATTTACTGTTGTCGAATGTTGAGCATAATTCCTCGGAATTCTTGAAAAACGTATGGTTGTCAGACGAAAATCACATTCATCTTAGCGGCTATATTACAGATCGCTGGAATTTGAACGTCCTGGTGTCATTATTGAGAAACCACTCCACAGTATTCGAGTTACCGTTTGGTGCGTGATATTTAATCATGTAATTAGGTATTGATATTTATTTAGTTGGAGACGAAAAGAATCCACTTACTGTCAACGGAGAGCGTTATAAAGAGAAAATTATTGTGCCTTTCGTGAGTGATATAAAAAACTTTCATTTTGATAATAGTTTCTCGAGGAACAGACTTCGGATATCCTGCTCATTCACTTCATTTGACGCAAACAGATGCATATATTTGAAGAATGCTGAAACAAAAATTATTTTACCCGGAAAACTCGCCCGAGATTTTCCCACAACTAGGAGGAAAATTTAAAAAGCATTTTTCAGTAATTACAGCAACCATTTTTCATAAATGTGTTTAGTGACTTAAAAAATCGATATGAAGCATGTTTGCGTCGAAATGGGGAACATTTTGAACACTTAAATCATAGAGATTGAAAAATAAATAATTTCCATCAAAATGGATAAAGTATGCCATCCTCAGAAGATAGACATCAAGGACCTTTTTGTTGACCCATATAAGATACACACCTCCACCATATATTATACTTAACATATCTCAAGAGGCTTAAGCACCGTTCTTGTTGAAAGTTCCCAGACATCTTATTTTTTCCGTCACCTCCAACAAATTTCGTTATATTTTAGCCAATCTATACAAAAACTCAATATATTATGTACTTAAACCTTTCACAAGAATCACTCGATCCAATGATGAACACAACATGATCTGTGCAGCAGTTTTTGAGTTTATCGCGAGCAGATAGACAGACGCGTTGGAGGACTTTATTTTATAACATGTAGTGTTTTTCACAGCTTGGATTGGCTTTGGTAGGGATTTCTGAAGAACTTTGAGTAATAAGTATAGATATAATACTCAGTAACTATGTAACTTTCTAACGGCAAATCGGTCCAAGTAGTTTTTTAGTTTATTTGTTACACTCAAAAATACAAAAAAAAAACAAATCTTCCCTCTTCATATTATTCGTATAAATGATGATGAATAATTTGAATTCTTGCTAATTATAGTAAGGTCGTGTTTTTAAGTTTTACCCTGCATACAAAAATTACAAAAATGAAAAAAGTCACATCTCGTTTATCTTTTGTTTCTCAAACGTCATATGAAGTGTATCTTCTATAATGTAAATTTAATATCCCATGATAGTTTTGCAGTTCTGTGTCATTTTATTTTCCAATGTCATGCCAGTCTTAGTCTGTCATTTTGTGAATATAATTGGAATTATATTGATTATATTTTTTCTTCCTGCGGGCGTAGAAAAAGTATAGTAAGCAACAAGTGTCAAAAACATCTTCAGTTTTTGACACTTGGTACTTAATACTATTATAATATGAAAAAGATTAAAGCACAAAAATTTTAGTTTAAATTGTATTGCTTTGTTTTTTCACAGAGCCGATGATAAATTCAGTTTATGATTGAAACATGGCAACATTGACATTATTAAGTGGGTTAAATGTGTTTAATGTAGATGGCGGTACACCAATTACAGTTTCTGATTCCTACTTTCAGAGTGCCAAAATCGATACACCGCAGTGTGGTAGTAAGTATGTAAAACCATCAATTGGAGTTTGTAAAATAGTAGTTTCAATGCAGAAACTTTGTGAAGGTGTGAAACAAGGTGTATAACGAGAAACTATGTTGGAAAACAACTGAAGCTGCCTTTTTGCCGAAAAAGATAACATTATAATTTAACTTATTTTGAGTTAATCACAAAGCCATTAAAAGTATAATGGGTTTCCAACGTCTAGTGATAAAAAGTTAAGCAAATTTGATTCATTCCCTCAAGTGCATTGTAGATGAAATGGGAAGGATAAACTTTATACCTTTATCTTTTTATGGCTGAGTTTTAACGTGACTTCTAAGCTAAACCAACGAGATTTCATTTTTGTTCCTGTAGCCCATTTCATCTTGATTGAATTAATCTATTTAATGGTGGGATCGTTTATCACTTCTAATTTTTTTAAGAAAAAAAAACACCACAAATAACTGAACTCAGCCACACTACGTCTTATTCAACAAAAACTATGAAATCAACTTCTTCACAAAAATCATGTTTATGATAAATCAAACATGTTCTCACTGTGATGCTATTATAGGATAAAGCTCTCTACAGGCTCTGGTCTGACAATTCATTTGAAGGACGTGGTGGGTACAATGGGCCTTTTCAAGTAGATGCTTGAAACTCGAAAAAATAGTTTATTATACACCAAGGTGGTGAAGATTGTTATTACTGACCAATCATCAAAATTATTCAAAGGTGTAAGGCTTATAATATTGTCCTCACCAACTGCTATGTGGGATTTCACGAAGTCTCTGAGAAGGATGAGTCAAAGCTCGTTTCAGGAGTGTTTTTTGTGATCAGAAAATTGAGATTCGTCTGGAAATTTGATGTAAAAATCTTCCAGCCATTGTCATGAGAGAGATGTGAAATGATTGCCCACTAATAACAACATGTGTGTTCACCTTGAAGGACTTGAGACCTTATGGATTGTGATGAACTTTGACTGTATCTTGCCTGTATCTCATAAAGCTCCAGAGATAACAGGTTTGTTTTCGCTACTAAATATGTTAGCAAGAGCTTACATAAGTTTGTGGCACTATTTATGTTTTGTGATTAAGAGACTATGAGTGGGCGTATCAATATTGGTTGTGCTTGAATTGGTATTCGTTTCGTTCGAAAACTTAATTTGAATTTTATTTGAAGAGGCCATTCGTTGGCAGTGTAGTCGATTCTGGATGGGCGTATATTTGAAGTTAATAAATCGTTGTTTCAAGAGGTTTGTCTAGACAGGTGGAATAAATAATTGTGTTGTTTGTCTCGACATATACGACACGTACCCGATCTACAATCGTTCCCGTTCCCTCTCCTCTCTGTTCTTTTTTCACTGCTATCTTCTTCCTCTTTTTTTCCGTGTCTCAAATCTCTTTTCTTTTTTCTATTATCTTTTCTACCTTTTCTCTTTCCTATTTTCTCTTTCCTCTTTTCTCTTTTCACTCTTCTCTTCTCTCTTCTCTTTCTCCATTTTGTTTCTTCTCTCTTCTCTTCTCTTTCTCCATTTTTTTTTCTCTTTTCTAAATTCTTTTTAATTTTTTGCCTTTTTTCTTTTTTTCTCTTTTCTCTGGTATTCTACAAATTTTTTAATAAGTCTGCCTTCAATATTTGGTGAAAGAGACTGAAAAACTTACTTTCGTAGGTATTTGAGTCCAGTATCGCTTGATATTTACTTGAAAATAAAAAAAGCAACCCTAGCTTGTTTTATAATGACATTCTCCAATTCCCAACGCTGTTGAAAAGTGTTTTTCAATAAACAAGATTGAATGTAAAAAAAGAAATGTAAAGATTTAATTCTCGACACATAATGTATTCGCTCCCCTGGCGTCTTTCCGAAGGACGAGATTAGCAAAGGAACATTATTTATGATATTACCAATGAATGGCCTATTTGAATAAACGCGCTTTCACCATGGTTTCAATTAAAATAACAATTTTTCATCCGAATGACTCTGATTAGAGCATTAAGTCGAAGATATGAAACAGTTGTATTTTCATTATGGATTCCGTTACACACATGCTGCTGAAAAATGCATCCGAATGTGATTCTGAAACCGTGAAAAATTCGCCTCGTTATAAAACGTTTGTTGTTCAGACAAAATCCGTAAATTTGTTGACTCTCGTAACAATCTAATCATCGGATAGTTTTGGCTTACTGGGTTGGAAATATATCATCCTGCATACAAAAGCTACACGATCACATAAAATATGCATACGCGGGTTGAACATCATACACGTGGTTTGTACAAAAATGAATGAAATACTAGGAAAAACCATTTTTCGAAACAAATTTTCATTTGCAAGCTTTGGAATGTAAAAAAAGGTGCAACTCGGACTCGCGCTCGAATGGTTCCGAGCCATTATCTATGAAAATTGGTCACAGGACCAGTAGTTGAAATATGTTTAACCACCATTCAGTGATTGAGCCTTTTTTCGTTGTAACACAAATTGTTTGATCAAGGGTCACGTAACCAATGGATTTCAGTTGGCATTATCGGATTGAAAAAAAAAATGCAACTTCTCCGTTATTGTAATTTATATTTAGTAACTTAGTGTCATGCTGTATGTTTTAGAGTGTTCTTGATCGTATTTGGTCTGTGAAATAAGGGTTGTGTAAAGTGATTTGACTTTTATTTTCTTATAATGAATGAAGTTATTCATTCCAATAGACTCTGATTCAAAGGAGAATGGGCTAGAGGCGTCTCAGCTTACGTCATCGTTTCGAGGCTGAAGTTTGGTGAGTTAACCGATATTCCAGTGGAGTGGAGATAAAAAACGCACTTAATTCTGTCTTAGTTTAGTATGACTGTCATGGCCCATTCTTCTTTGAATCGGACTCTAAAATTGTCGTATTAAGTAGAGCGTGATTCCAATAGATTGATAGATAATATATTTAATACTATTTCAATGCCTCACAAAGTTTTTGGAAAATATTTCTCAAGTAACAATGAATGTTTAATAAAGAGGCATCTATTCCTACTATTTCTCGGGCTACATGCCCCGCCAGACATTAAGTTAAACTGTATTAGTATATCTACAAGATATAACCTACTATTTGAGTCTGCAATTAGAAGGTACATATAGCATATAGCCCAAGAAGTATTTGTTTCTTCTTAGTTGAAAGGTCATTATTTTTTTGTCAAATACTTTGTAAAGTGATAAAATAGTGTTAAAATTATTATTGGAACTTTAGTTCTTTACGTCAGGTTATGTTTGAGCGACCGGGGGTCGCGACGCAAAAGATCTGACCGATACGTTACGTTACGTTATGTAACGTTGCTTCGTTATGTGCCTTGCTTGCGTGCTTGTGCTCTCTCCTAGGTCTCTCTCTCTCTCGTTTACGAAGCAGCGATTCATATGCTTCGGCCGGGAATCGAACCCGGGCCGCCCGCTTGGAAGGCGAGCATTCTACCACTGAACCACCGATGCTATATTAAAATTATATGCAAAGCTGGTATTCGCAGTGATCTACTTGAATTTGTCCGGAAAAATTTTTACTATTATTTCCATAATTTTTTTTGCGCGATTGATCTTTTTTATCTATTCACAGCATCGGTTGTCAGGACGGTAGGTTGTGTTTACTGGTTTCTAAGTTTGACACGTCGGTGAGTGATTTACTTACCGTTCAGACGTCGGAAAGTAATAAATAGCATCATAAAAACAATTTCACCAAAATGCAAAATAGATATTTACGTAATTAGTTATGAAAAGAGCGATATTGTTCAACAAGCGCAAATTACGCGTGTTGAACAATGTCGCTCTCTTCATAACGTGTTTACGTACAACGTTTTATCTAATTCCGCGCTTTCATAATATTCAATAAAATCTTCAATTACAATGATAATATTGAAGTGGAATCAAATGGTGTTAGAAGTATTGTTACTGTGATGTATTCACCCAGAAAATTGACTTACTTTAAATAACTGTGTCCTGAATAATCTTTTCAATGTTTATAAATCTCAAAATAATAATTAAAATAATGGGTTAATTGTACAGTTTAAATAATGAAATAATTGTCAGTTTTGACAGTACCTACCTAATTAATAAATTATTCTTTGAAACTCATGTGGTATCTCTATGTTGAAACATAAACAGTTACGTAAAGTTTTTACATAACTACTTTTCATAACTGATATATATGAAGGTTATGAAAAATGTGACGTTACCTAACGTCAAGGAGTGACGCAAAGTGTCACATTTGATGGCGGAATTAGATGAAATATTTTGAACTGATCGAGAAGTATAAATGTCACTTTTGACATTTCGTTCATTTCGAAGAAATTTAAATTATTTTATTCTGAATTTATTTCAATACGATCGCGCAAAAAATGGTATAAGCATCTCGAACGTTAAGGGTAATTACAACGTTTGCATGAAGACTCCTCTCGTAAAATTGGACAAAATGATATGAGGATTAAGGGGTCTAGCACATTTACTCTTCGAAATACAGTGAAATTTTGAAAACTTGAATGTTTTAATTCGATAACTTTAAAATGGATGGATAAATTGATTTGACATTTGGCAGGTTGTTTTTAAATGTAAAAGGTCATATTTTGATAGGAATAGTAGTGGATATGATGGCCATATCGCACGAGGACGAAGTTTGAGCTCAATCATTCAAGTGAGATATGGACAATCACACGAGTCAAACAGCATATTTTTTCTACGACCCACTCAAAAAAAATCTAGAAAATAAAAATTTCTATAAACTGTAATATAAGTTCAAATTGAAAATTTAACAATTCAATTTTATGTTTCCACTAATTTTTTTGTGGTAAACGTACAGTTCTTGAATGTCCAATTTGTATAGGTAATGCTACGGTTTCCCTTTTTAAATATACGATGCTGTTATAAGTAGATGTTGCCAGTCGGACTCCCTTATGAAGGGTACCGTACCATTATCTATAATAATGAATATTCTGCTAAATATTTCAAACGTCTACCTGTTGTCGTTATTAATATCAAGCAGAATAATTATTTAAAAATAAAATTAACAATAAAAAAAAACTTCTTCACGGGGAATCGAAACCGGGTCTACCCGAGGGTCTACCGCGTAAGAGTCTGGTTTGCTTACTACTCGACCACCGAGGAATATGCAAATTGTTTATCTATAACGTCAGATGTATAACATAATTTTTGCTTAAAAGGAACTAAAGTTCCTACCGTGTGTCCCACGACACTTTCTACCTTTTTTTCGATATCCAATGATATTTTTATTCTCATATTTGACGAGAATCGTCTGTTTTATCTGTCTTGGTGCTTCTGGTCACTTTCAGTGGAATTATTGGTTGCGACATCATAATTACATCTACCTACCCATGCTCCGTAACTTCAACTACCAGAAAATTTAGTGTTGTCTGTACCAGATTGGGCGTAATTTTTTTCAAGGAGAGGTGATAAATATCCAGAGTGTAACCAGGCGACTTCTCGACCGGGTTATCTCTAATGTATTTATTATTGATTTTGGAACTCGATAAATTTAAGATGAAAAATTAGGGGACCAGAAACGTTAACCCACTTAGCAGATTTGAAAGGTGGAAAAATATTCAATGTGAATGTCTTCTTCACTTAACGTATAGTAATTTTAATCTGTTGAAATGGAGAATGTAGTGTGTAACACTGGATTCCTTTTGGATGATGAGCATCTTTTTTTCCTGGTTCTCGATATACAAGGGAGTAAGAAAAAGGTAGGTCATCAATCATACCACATATTCTGGGGCTAAAAATAACTCGCAACCCAAGTTACCCTAGTACAAATGTGCATGCGAAAAAAGGAATCCTTGAGGCTGCAATTAGATATCGTCAGAAGCCATTGCTTTTCCAGAATATTCAGTTTTCGTTAGTAAAACGGTGCCGACTGTGTATTCAAGAAAATGGGGGCCATTTCGAACATCTAATAAAAACTACACATTTGTAAATAAATAAGATTCAATAAAAAATTTGGGACCCTCGAAAAACTTGAAAATTCATTGACTTTAATTTTTGGAGCATAATGGAAAATAGGCCGTATCTTGATAAAAACTGATAATTGTAAAAAGTACAAGGGGGCAAAAAAGTTTCAAAAATAATGTGTTTGAATAATGGTGCCACAGTAAGCATTAAATTGTAACGTACACAAAAATTTTGGGGGGGCTTAGAAGATCTCAACTCCCATAAATTTTTAACGGGGTGCAATAATTCCTAATTTTTTTTTAATGCTCATAAGAAAGCCACTTGTCAACGTTCATTATAATATGTCGAACAACTGTCGAAATATTTGAAAAAATCAATTTTCAATTGGTAACTTCGAAGGGTTGTAACTTTTTTCGCATGCACATTTGTACAAGGGTAACTAGGGTTGGATCGAGTTATTTTCAGCCCCAGAATATGTGGTTTGATTTATGACTTGCCTTTTTGTTACACTCTGTATAAATGCCAGCCAATATTGAGGTTCCTAAACGACTTTTTTAAACATGACTATCCATTTTTTTATCAAACCAGAGCGAATTTGAGAAAATTAATAGTGCATTTGAATTTATTTTTCAACGACCTTTCCAAATCTGTTATTATTTTTTATGGCTGCGACATAATTGGTAAAAAAGTTAGCTCGCGTTTGGCAGTTTAGTACAGGAATCCCTATGTAGCGTATTTTAAATAACACATTGTAGTATAAAAACCGCTTTTCCTGCGGTCTGTCAGAAGTGTCAGAACTGTGTTGTCAAGATCTTGGAATAGGGTATGTCCACGTGAATTTTGACAACAGCCCTGTGGTGGAATGATAAACAAAGCTTTCAGAACACGTGGTACTTAATAGTGAGGTTTTGCTGATTTATAATGATAGATCGTGTATGAGTTCAGTTGGTTTTGCTTGAATGCTTTTTTAAGTTATTTTAATTGTCGAGCTTGCATATTTAATAATATATAATACATAAAGGTTAATAGTTGTTTGTTGTTTAATAATAATTGATCGTGTTTATTGTTTTACCACGGGGGTATTGTCAACTGTCAACGGTCGTAGACATGCGTTATAGAATCAGTAGTAAATTTCAAATGGAAATCATCAAACACTCTTCTTTTTATTTTGTTATGAGTTATAGTTTAGGTTAGTTTCTAAAATACGTCGGAGGTAACCACAAAAGCTACAGAAACCTGCTGGGAAATGTCAAAATTTTAAACGCTGCAACAGTGCAACATATGAAGTTTCATTGATGTGAAACTGAGACTGCCGTTAGTTTGAATTTGATATTCAGTAATTGTCCGAAGAATTATATTTCGTTTGGAATCGAGTACAAAATATTTTTAAAAAGATATATATTCACATTTTTTATTGGAATGCAAACTATAAATTTCAATATTTTATCAAGCTTGAAGCGACATAACTCAGGGATTGACTGCAGCAAACGAATGACATAATACAAAGGAACGTCTCTTTATCTGCACGCGGAAAACGGTTTTTATCGTGCATGAGTTATACACAAAGGATGCTAAAATGCAGATTATTCCAGTATTTTATCGGTTTTCCTGGAACGACAACAATCCACTGGAATAGTAAAAAACTGATTCCTCTCCTCTGGGGTATAATAGCAAATAATCCTAGGAAGGAAGAAATATTTTTCAACAAAAGGGATTATTGTCGAACACAACACAACACAACAAAGACCTTTCATTAAAAAGCAGCAACTACTTCCCAGGGTATATGTCACGAAGGACATTACGTAACACTTCAAAGTTATAAGGGGTTGGTGTATCTGCCAGAACCACTCTTCTCAGTTTGCAGTTCAGAAGGTCCATAAGTGATTTGTACATTGTTCTTTGATTTTGAAAGACAATGTGAGAAGTTATAATGTTATTAAACTGTTACCTCTGACATCTATTGGTACCACGCTTCACTTCAACGACATTTTATACCTAATTGTATGAAAAAAAACAGAAAGGAAGCAGCATTTACCAAATAAGTTTGCGTCTAAATAGGAGATTGCAAATGGCGAATAGTCGTTTCCGTTCTGACAGTGGCGTACTGTTTGTATAGGGTATGGGATATGTGAAATTTTAAAATTATAGCTTATTGAAATGTATTATATATCAGCTGTGCTATGTCCTATACAAACAATATTGTCTAGGAGCAATGAAAATACGAATATAGAATAATACTTCTGATAATACTTTCGCCTGAACTTATTTTCACCAAAAAAAACTACATAAACAAGGCATGTTTTTTTATACACCGGTAGATCCACCAATCGTCCAACTGCGTTTTTATATTCATTGGTGGATTGTGGAATGAAGAAATTCATTTATTACTGTTGCATCAACCAAAATTGCAAACCACTCCACCGTTGTATCGAGGTGGTGGATTTTGGTGGTTCACAAAATGACAGCTTAAGCCAGCTTAACCTCAAAAAACTAACGATTTTTTGGAGCAGTCAAAGAAATGGACGAATTAATAGAAATAAATTTAAAATGTGGTAACAAGGTATTGACGGCGCTATTAACAGCGTCAGAAATTAAAAAAAATTTTAAGTGAAACTATCAGATGAACTGCTAATAACAACAATCAACTTAGAAATAGATTGTCAGTGATCAGATGATTTAAATAACAACTGCGTTTTTTTATGTGCCACTGATGACTCCAACATGTCGTTGCATCGTAGACTGACGTCATTCAACCAATGGTGAATAAATGATGTAAAAAAACGTGCCTACAACCTACGTCAGTAAACGTAAACACAAATGAGTCATACTTAGGGTGTTGCAAATGGCGACTTCCGTCGCATTTTCTTATACAGCTAATGAGTGACAAGACTCCTTTCTGTCTGTTTTATGTTCTAAGGAAATAAAAATATATTCAGCCTTAAATTAATTTTGACTTAATGGTATGATCGACCTTGGAACTGAAACCAATAACGGTACATTCGCATAATGACATAACTACACAAAACCGCTATTAGTAAATTAGGTAACATCGGTGTTACATTGGTAGTGAATTTCCATTATTATCGTTCATAGAATTGAATTTCTGAATTGCTCACGTATATTAAATTCTGGTGCTTCAGTGAAGGATGTAGCGTTATTAACATGCTTCAAGGTGGCTTTTACTGGATATTGTACTGTGGTTTTAGCAGAAACTGTACACATTGCGACTATATCGTACGAAATTATGGAGAAACAAAATTTCAACTGAAATGTTCTTCAAATTTTAACGAGGAAATTAAATGTTTGTTCATCCACGATGTTAGTAAACCTCTCACAAATTACGTAGTCCAAGAAAATACACCTTTAACTGCGAGTTTTGTAATGAATTGCAGATGTAAGTTTTTCTCACTAAACGAAGCACTAATTGTGAAATTATTTTTTCCTCCTGCCAGTGACAGGTGAATAAATGAGCGGAACTAGGAAAAAATCTAAATCAATATTGTGGAAAAAGAATTTTTGCAAGAAATAGTATCTTGATTTTGGTACTATCAATGAAAATTAACAGAGATAAAGTGAGTGAAGCCAAAAGATGTTTATGGCAACTTGAAAAAAATAATAACCGACTGAAGAAATGATGTAAAATTTTTTACAACAAAAATTATAACAGCTGAAAATGTCTTATTGGTAATCAGAACCACTTCAATGGGTGGAGTCAATTTCTCCATTCTGTTTATTTTCTTTAAATTTTAAAATCTTTTTGACACTCTCACTCAAAGCATAATTATTTTACCCGACTACGACGAAGCATAAAGGAGGGTTATTACAAGACCGGTCGGTTTATATGCTCATCTGTTCCTTCACGTTAACCAACCCCTACAAAACGAAAGGAAAAAACCAATTGGGATCGATATATTATATTATTAGTGGGAAAAAATCCCAGTAACACTTTTTTAACCCGATGGTAAGTAATTTGTTAACACAAAAGGTTGCAAAACTGCGAAAAATGGAAAAATTGTCACGCTGATTATTTTTTCGAGTGAAATTCATAAAAATAAACACTTTTGGTATTTCCTCGACAAATACATTGTTCTCAAGTTATCGGCAATTTAAAGTCAATTATCGACCGTAAAACGTATTTTTCGTCTTCTTCCACAGCTTTTTCAAATTTTTAGGACGCAAATCACTCGTGAAAACATGCATCATTAGACAATATTTTTCCTTTTACTGTTACTTTTATTTACCTAGTCCAATTCGTTATACCAATTGTTAGTTTAGTAGTAAATAACACTGTACAGAAAACAAAATACTTCATTGTAAATCGAATAAAATATCAGAACTTAACATTGCTTAACAATCTCAACATGTGTTGCCATCGTAACGTGTTCATCGAAAGAGAGAGTTTTGTTCGCGTCCACGTCAACTGTCTACTACGCACCGTTCTTGTGTCACTCGAGAACTACTCTGTACCACAGAAATGCACCGTCACAACAGCTCCTCCCTCACTAAACCATAAAGACAACCTATAACTAATTTCAAAATGCACAAAAGGCACCATCACAACACCTATTTTTAGATGAGATGTTTCAAGATAACTAACAATGGTCGTTTTTGGTAGCTGCCTTGTTCACCAGAAATTACACCTTCAGATTTTTCTTTATAAGGGCCTACATAAGTAAAAAGGTGTATTTCCATCCCCCAACAACAAATGAAGATTGTGAGAGCAATGCATTAAATTCTTTCCCTGCAGCAATGATGGGGCGAGCATGAAACGGATGTGTGATAAAAACGCCTTCTCAATGCTCGGAGGTTCTATTTTATCTTCATTAATATTTATGCCAGCCTTCAATTCCTCAACTTTTGCTTGAAAATAACCGAATTGTGTCAAATTGCTTAATATTCTCTCCATTCTGTGACGGATGGGTCGGAGTCGATCTGTATATCATGTAGCATGTGAAACACATATTCTAGTAACAACTTTGTCACATTAACCATGTATTAGAGAGAAATTTAGATAATCTTTATTGTTTAATCTGAAACGAGTCATTTCTAACACTGTATCACTGTACAATGCGATTGACTTCAAATAATGACAATTAAGGTACAATCAGAAAATACAGGAAAATACACAGCCTGCTGAAATAAAATAATAAATAACACGTCCTACCCCCATGCTGGAATATTCAATGTATTCAAATACATGTTAATACCTCAAGAACGCTCAAAATAGGGTATATGAAAGCGGACACAAACTGCCTTGTACACAAGAAAGTTTCCTTTCATTCGCGCGTAAAATGACTAATTACTATATTCAAAATGTAGTCGTGAAGTAGACAAATGACTAGGATTGTTACTATAGCAAAAAGAAATCTTTATCTACGATCACCTTTAAAATTAGGCATTCACGAACAAAAAAAAATGTGTGAAAGCATACATTATACATACGTTAAAAAGCTTGCGTAAATGAACAATGCTTTTTATATGGGACGTTCATTATAACACCCAAACGCGTGCGTAAATGACCAATGCTTTTTAAATGGGGTCTTCATTTTAACACTTTTTTTCAGCTACGTGATTGCCTTGAATTTGGTCGTTTGTTGTATAAACTTTTGTACTGACAGTAAATTCGACAGAAGTGTCAGACATAGTGAAAAATATTTGTTACTTTTTAAAAAGACAAATTATCCAATGTTATAATTAGTAATTTGAATAATTGTCCTCATTTTACTGTAAATATGAATTTAAATAATTAGATTTCGTTGTGTATATATTTGTTATAAGAAAATTCATTTTTATGTTTTTTAACCCCTTCAGAACACATTTTTCAATTTTTTCTTCATGTGCTCGTAGATAAACTTTTGTATGACACTTGTGCGTGAAGTACTTTTGCGCACTCGTTGCGAAAAAGGCACTTGCTACGCTCGTTCCTTGAATTTTCGCAACTCGTGCGCAAAAGTATAACTTCACGCCCTTGTATCATAAATAACTATTTTCGCTCGCTTATTTCATCAAATCGCCAAATAAAGTGGTGAATAAAGTAGATAGTTTAGTATTATCTGGTAATTTGACGTTCATTCATTGTTTTTGCGAGCGAAGAAGAGTTCTTCTTTCACTCTAGAGCGTAAAATAAAAATCCAGTAATATAGTAATCAGTCATTTTACGCACGACTGTAGAAAACACTATGTTTGTTTTTCGAGCGCAAAGTGAAATTGCCACC
>CAJUYG010000906.1:0-35322 GCA_910591675.1 Galerucella calmariensis | reverse complement strand
TGCCACCTTCAAAAGATCGCCGTCTCTGCGTCACGCGACAACATTTTTTCTCAAGTGGCAATCTGTTACTTCACGCTCTAAATATAAATAACTATTTTGACGTAACACCAATTACCTAGATCGTCCTACCAATTAACCCGACTAAGAGGATTTTTATTTGGTATTGATGAAAATGTTCACATAGAATTTCCAGTGGAAAAAGAGGGTCCGCACATAACAATTTCTTATCGAGGAAATCAATATCTGGATAGGTATAAATTTTAGATATACGGTATTCTTCACAAAGTGACATTAGAATTCAATGTGAAATCCGGAAAGTTCATAAAATATATCGGTATAACGAAAAGTGACATGTATGTCAAAATATTTTTCCATAAATTGTTCTCCGCCTATGCCAATTTTTATAGAAATCATGTGAATAGTTCCCAATATAAGCTCGCCTGCATATAAATAGTGTCTGGTACTGAACAAAAAATACTGTAAATACTTTATCACGAAATTATAACCTCAAAATAATTAGAAAAAAGGGAAAATATGAAGCTGCATTTGATTCATATTCATAGTGATGTTCTGAGGATAGCCGTTGTCGTGTGCCACCTATCCTAACAAAACGTTTCGACAGTTATACGTGATCATCACGATACACTTACTCACGGTATGCTGATTCCTACTTCAAATTGCGCCCGAGCCACGCAGTTACATCACGCGGGAACCAGATATTTACACCCACATATCACCAATCTCTCCATTCTTTATATTTTCATGCAATACAAGGTGTTGTTAGTTTTACTTTTAATTTTACTCGAGTTGACTCGTTTATTTGGAATTTTATTACCTACTAATTTACTGTTATTGATGTTATTTTGATACTGTTTTATGATATAAGGCTATTTTTGTTTTTTCTTTACGATATATTAAGGGATATTAATGGGAAAATCAGTTCAGTCAAAACTGCCTGAAAAAGCAGGAACAAAAAGATGTCAAAATTTCCAAATTTCAAAAAATGATTGTAAATATAAGCTCTTTCTACTCATATACTATGAGTTATTAGTTAAATGCCAATTTTCAGTTTCATAATGATACTCATAATAACACGTACTGGTTTTCTTTATGAAACTGAAAAATTGGCCATCGAAAGCTGATAACCAAGTAGGCAGACGCCTTTGGCTCTTTTCGCTACATGCGCAAGAACATACCGTAAGTGAGTGTATTGTGCGTGATCATAAGATTTGGGGCAAAATTTGAACAAAATTTGATCAAAATCTCAATTGTTTTTTCTACTTCATCAATTTTCAACCCTTGCTTCGCAGCCCTTAGTATCGCTTGGATTTGTATGCCATGTTTTATTTCATGATAAAGTAGCTCCCAAGGAATGCATCCAAGTACGTAGCATCCATTAATTAATTGTTCTATGAGTGAGAATTTCCATTGGTCCCTGTATCGTCGATTCGGAAGTTTGGGTCTTGTGCCCCATTCTACTTATTTTTCACATTAAACTCGATGGTGGAAAGAGCTTCCATTTAAAATAATGATGATTACATGGGTAATGGGTTACCGGTCTATAAATATTCAACACACTGTACCTACATAACAATTTCAGGTAAGAATATTCTCTTGTTTTTTTGTGTTTATTCAGTAATTGCGTTCTTGCTTCTGAACTTACTTTTTATCTATATTACGTGTCTTGTAACAGCCTAACTTTATGACAACGAATTTATACACCCAGTCTATAATGGTTTATATTTATTCAAATTATGTTTATACAATGCGGTCCATATGTATGAAGTGAATTCAATTTTAGCGCTATTATAAATTATGTAAGAAAAACCTGAAACAAGTCGATTTTTATTCTTAAATTGACAATACAGAGTATAAAAATATCATTCCCCTCCAGTACCTCCACCGAATTATGATCCCACCTCGAAAATTTTAAATAAGAAAGGGGATCTTGTGACATATTGTTGGAAAGGGATTTGAGTCCTCTGTTTGGTAATACAGTTTTTCCAAATTTGGTGCAATCATAACTGAGTAAATTAATTTTTAATATGTGAGATTTTAATAATGTCTCTATCACAAAACTTCACGTAGAATAGGGTACAAGCATAAATCTTGCTATTGGTGGGAATTGACGCTTTATCAGGTCTCCTAACACCTTGCATGCCTATTTTTTCAAAAAAATGTAAGCTTTACTTTTAAAACAACTTTAAAAATCATAAAATTTGAAAGTCGGCGAAAACGCGCTTTACTTCATAAAGATGGCTGCCCCATGGTGTGACGTCATTTGTTTACGTTCTTATTCGTGTATCACGCTCTGAGTTCTTGTGACCTAATTTGTTTTTGAAAGCTTTAAAAACGGATAAAGTCGAAAAAAACTTTGTATTCCAAGTATTGCATCGTTTCAGTGTGTAAATCAACGTCTATTAGAACTCCAGACAAAATATTTGTTACTTTACCTGGTGGCGCAAGCAAAGATACACTTAAGAGAAGGGCATTACTTTTGTTTGTGAAGACCATTTTAATGTAAGTACCTACTCCTATGCTGGTAATTTTCATTCTTGAATAGTTTTTAGGTTATGTACCTATATGTCTGGGAATCAACCATAAAAACATCATTTTCTTACGACCACACATCGAAAAATGGTTGGTATATATTATATGAATAAAACATAGTTCAAATCGTACTTACGATATTGCTTAACTCCTCTCATTTCCTCTGCATTCAAGCAGTATAAATGAGTCTACTTTGGGCAAGTTATCAGTTAGTGCTTTGACAAAACCTTTGCTAGCCATATCTTTACTCACAAAATATGAAAGAATCGTGACTGAACACTGAACTAGTGAATGAAATGTATTCTTCCAAAAGTTTTAAAATATCCTCGGAAATATCGAATATTTATGACCACTTTCCACTTTACGTTGACTTTAAGGAATAAAAAAAGCACACACAAACACGTAATGGTCTCAAACAAACATATAAATGATATTTTTACGTCGATCAAGCAATTAATAGTCGATTAAAATACAATATAAACACACAACTACACATAACCTAATGCAATATTGACATAAGTAAACACAAGAGATATGACATCACACGTATCAACGGTAGCGTTCGGAAATACTCGGGTTGTGGTTGGAAAGTGCATTGGAGTTCGAATTTCATTTCAAAATTTGGGAGTAATTTTCAATGGAAACTGGTTTATTTCCTATTATTAGTCATTTTCAATATCAATTCTACTATTATAAATTAATATCCAAGCAAAATATGAAATATGCGTGTACCCTATTAAGATAGTAATGTCGTATAATATTTAAAATGTATTTTCAAGTGTATTTCACGATTAAATTGAATGTTTAAAACAACTACCACTCACTTCTTGACAATAACCGAGGCATTTCTGGAATCCTAGTACATTTTGTATGACCTCAGGGGTTATTTTGTTAATTTTTTCCGTTATCCTAGCTTCTGAATCAGCAATATTGTCTGGTCTATTGAACTATACTACAGATTTTGAATGAATTTTCCACGTCTTCCAATCAACCCGTTGGGAAAAACCTCGTTTAAATAATTTCTAATACGTGCAAAATGCGGTGCAGCTTCGTCTTGTGGGTAGCAAATAGATCGATCCATCTCATTTGGAAGACATCTGGAATAAGTCTTGTGGGCACTAAAAAATTAAATCAATCAATTTGGATAAACCTGACCAACAACTGTGCCCTGAAAAAGATTAGTGCCAATAATCTTATTGTTAATGATACCAGCTCAAACGTTAACTTTTTCAGGATATTGAGTGTGAGCCTCACACATCCAGTGAAGATTTTCTCTGCTCCAATTTTTACAGTTCTGTTCGTTAATTGTTCCGTTCAAATAAAACGTCGCTTCATCAGAAAAAAACTATTTTGCTTATGAGCTGCAAAGCTGCGTTTATGCTTTACAACATCAATTAACAGAAATCTTGCCTTCTATCAGGATCATATTCATTTAAATCCTGAACCAACTGAACTTTGTAGAGGTGGTATTTTTCTCCATGCAAAACTCTTCAAATACACGATTTACTTACATCATTGTAAGCGGCAAGTTCTCAAGTTGTCTTATGCGGATTTTCCTCAATCTCTAGAAGTACATCTAACATCAGTAAATTGAACATTTCTATCTGTTTTTTCAATAATTATCAGATGTTCATTTTCACGAAGCTTTTATTCAATTTTGCTAACTGTAGACTGTGAAACGTGTTGACCAGTGTATGTATTATTGAAAACTTCACAAATATCCTTTTGAGTTCTTGTTTTATTACCACAATAACACAACACCATAACAGAGAACCAAAATCCCTTCCCAGCAAGATTCCACACGACCCCCTTTCTTATTTAAAATTATCTATGGGTGCTTGAAATTCAGAGGAGGTGCTGGAGGGGGATGATATTTTCATACTGTGAATTGTCAACTCAAGAATAGAGATCGACCTGTTTCAGGTTTTTTCCACATAGTACATAATAACGCAAAAATTGAATTTATTCCGTACATATGGACCGCATTGTATAACACTTATCTACTTCCGTGTTTCAGTAAACATTTTCGATCTATATGTCAATCAAAATATTCACTTGATCACCAGCTCATAATAACAAGTTATTAGTTAATGTACGTTATATCACCCCCTATTACTCAACATCAATTTACTAAAAAAAGTGAGCCAATAAAAAAAGAAACTGTCGTGTCGTGCCGCAAAACTTAATGAAGTCTTTGGATTTGGACGTTTGGTATTTCAATTGAATAATTTTCTTATTCACGTATACATTTATCGAGGAATTTTATCTCAAAGGAAAATTTTAATACTTTTTTTTTTTCATCGAATGAAAGCAATTTTCGACGGTGTTAAGTCTTAACTCCAGTTGGTTTTGAAAGCATTTATAATGGCCTCAATTTTGATTTATTTACGAATATTACAATAAAGCTGCAGATATAATAACAAAAAGTCTAGACAAGCGTTTCTCGTTGAAAATGGGAGTTCTATTCGTTCCCATTTTGTGCTTTGCACACCGACTGTTGTGAAATAAAGCTTTTCAATTTATGGGGTTTATTTTGCTAAACTACTTAATTTAATTGAAATAGATGCTAAGATTTGCTAAACTCTTAAGAATAAATGAGCGGAATATTCGAGAAACCGAACAGGATAAGATTAGAAGCTACATAGAGTACAAAGCAGACGACTAGAATAACTATGTTTGCAATCAGATTGACACTGACACATTTATTCTTTGAATATAAATTCAGCGTTTTCAACCTTCCACTATTCGGGACCCAGCTCTCAATAACAATTCTAATGTTGCCCCCCACTTTCCTTTTCCATATAATGATAGAATATCTACGACTTTATCATACGTTGAAAATTTTGACCATAACCCTCTTAGGGCGGGTTTATCAATGCTCGGTTAAATATTGTAGCCCTTGGCTAAATCTTAGCTGTTGGTCAAAGTGTTTATCAACTGCCAGTTTGCATTAGCTGGCAGTCAAACTTTCGGCTAACCTAGCTGCCACTATCAAGTTGATGTTAACCATGGAACATACAGTTAAATACGAGAAAGTGGTGTTCCGTTATTCTAACCAAAGATTCTAACTGACAACTGTGTCATGATTTTTTCATGTTTGCTCATATTTTGCAACAAAGATTATTTCAACTTTAAATTTGATTGTGTTATTATCGTTTAGGGTGAAATCGAGAAGCTTATTTGATTCTTAAATAGTAGTTTAGTAGCATATAGGTTTTGTTTGTATTTTATTTCATTGTTATTGTCAATGTATCTTGAGGAACTTGACGACCATTTCGATGAAGAGCTTGGAGAGTGGCGAGATATTGGAATTTGTGGAGTACGAAAGACGACCATATACTGTTGAAGAACGTATAAATACCTTTGAAGAGCTCGATGATGTCGAGTTTATTACTCGTTTCGATTATCTAAACCCAGTGTTCTCATGATACTCCAACAATTTCCAGCTATTCTCGCCAAGTCACAGCATCCGTCTTTTTGTATTCTATTATACTTTTATGGTGAACGGCTACTTTTATAAGTACCTAATTGTCGCTCTGACACCGTGAAATTGGGATATCTTTTTTGTTTTGTGGACATGTTCAAATGCAAACAACTCAACAAAGCACAACATAGACGAAATAAAAATAACAGTACCACAATTTTGACACTGACAAGTGAAATTTTCCACGATGTTGTCAGAGTAAGCTTACGGTAAAATAGAAAAATAATAGCTTTCACCTCTATATTCTTGATTCAGTGTGTTATATATGTTATATGCGAATAAAATTGATAATATGTATATTTCATGTAACGGGTGATCCTCCTAACACCAAATTAAAATGAGAAATTTACGCTCTGACAACATTACACTCACCGTTCATAACCCGAACAAGGTTGTCAAATGCTCAATTACACTTAGCCTCCAGTTAGCTAGCTGTCGGTTATGTGGTGCATTGATAAACGCTTTCTATTGTAACCGAGACTTTGACTGGCGGCTAGAGATAGCTGAGGGCTACGTAGCTGACAGATTTAACCGAGCATTGATAAACCCGCCCTTAGTGAAGTGTATTGTTAGTACCCTAGACCCTAGAGGGGAAAAAACAACAACAACAAAAATTAGAAATGTTTGCAAGTGTTGACAAGTGTGTTTTTTGTCTCTAATTTTTGTTGGCATAAATGTGTCAAAACACAGAAGTAATGAAAACTGTATGTTGAAGTTTTTATTACAATAAAAAGTTATTCGGCCATATTGGCACAAAACTTTTAATAGTATATTCCTGCTGACGACAAATTGGTAGCAAGTTACGAGTGATTTTGTGTACGTTTAAACAGGACTTAATTGAGCGATAAGCGATTATGTTACGAGAGGCTAATTGTTGGTAGTCTTCCAACAATCGGGCGGAGTCGAGATGTAATGAGAGAAGAGTTAATACTTATTATATAAGTAATTTGAATTATGAAAGAGATTCAAAAATACTAAATAGTGCTAAGAATCAGAGAAAAATTAAAAAAGGGGAAGGTAAATGTTTGAAATTTAAGTGCCTCAGGCTCATGAGGTATCCAGTCAATTTCCCTGACCTTGACTATAATTGCCTAGATAGTCCAAGTCCTCTCCTCAACCATATGATTTGAGGAAACAGATTTTTTTTGGGAGAGAAGACTCCATTTTTGTTTTCGCAGCTTATGTTACGTAAGCCCACATATGGTAATACTTCACTTATTCACTTTTTCATTCATGGCCCTGCGGTCTCCGAGTAAACCGATTAACAAATCAGTACTAATATGGTGTGAGATATGATGATAGTACATGGGTGTAATAATTGATTTGTCACACCCCACATGAGGTCACCCACCATCTAAAGTTAGTCTCTGATCCAGTATTCTTCCCTCCAAGACTGTACCAATAACACTCACAAATCTCAATTTCTTTTCAGACCTCTCTCTTTCCTCTCTTCTTTTTGTTAAACATCGACATCCTAATGTATGGCAGCAGATTTCAGTGATTGGGAACATAACAACCAGCCCAGCTACTCAGCTTCACTCTAGATTGTGGAGTAGCGTACCAAACCATCTTGAGTGCTCGCAACATCCTCCTATCCACAGAACATGTGAGATCAGTCCAATTGTGGAGAGCTGTGATTGCTTATATCGTATTTTGTATAAAGTAATCCCTGGAGTATACTATGGCGGGATATTGCTCTCCAAGCCTTGTTAAGCTCCATCCATATAATGTCAAATATAGCTCCATACATAGATGCTCCATACACCCATACACCATGCATACACCTACAGAGTAGCTCATTTTACCCGATTCCTGTAACTTGGAACTACGATCACAGATGAGTGGAGATTGTTCAGCCATCCTTTGCCGTTACGTCATAATGGGTGACGTATTCTGCTGTTTTACGTATGTCTTATATTACTTGAATTTTATTCTACACTAAACCTCAAAATTATAATCAATGACATATGTTAAGAATTGTTTTCAAAATATGACTGAACTGAACTGTCAAAAGTAACAGATAAAATTTATATCGAACTTAGATAAGAAATACGTTAATGACGTCATAATTCCGTCTCATCCATTTCATGAATGAGAGAGCAAGCTGGACAATGTATGACGTAACGGCAAAGGATAGCTGAACAAACTCTACCAATGAGTTCTATTAGAGGTGGTCTTCACCTACTTTATCTACTCTCCGCAGTCGAGTAGCTTAGAGCAAATTTAACGGTTAAACTCATAACCACTTTTTTCTAGAGCTCTTTTTTGTCATATCAAATAGAGGCAGTTAACAACAGGGCCGGATTTAGAGGTCCAGAGGCCTCGGGGCAACAAAGGAGCGGAGGCCCCCTCACCCCAAATTATTTTCCAAATGAAGTAAACAATTTTTTTTCAGTCGAGTTTTTCAATAAATAATTTATTGTGAAACCAAGTAGATTCCCTTAGTATTGAACAAACACATATGAATATAAACGGAAACAAGAATTATCTGAAATTAAATTTCAGGGTTAACGAACGGAACCTTTCGAGCAGTTCTCGGTGTAAATCGCTTTCAACGCTCAGGAGTAAAAACTTCGATAGACGGCTTTGTCCCATCGTGGTTCGAAGCCTATTTCTTATAATTTTCAGTTTTGAAAATGAGCTCTCTCCAGTGCAATGTGTTACCATCAAAACCAAATACATTCTCAATGCAATTTCGAGGTTTGGGAATGTAGCTCTGAAATCTTGATTTTCGAGAATTTGGTAGTAAAATAGTTCCGGCGATTGATCTATTCCATAGTCCTTTTCCTTTTTGTATAAGTCAATCGAAGACACAAATTGAACCAACTAATTACCAAGACTAAGCTTACTAGTGTTTGCTAGTTCGAGTTTGAAAGATTTTATTTCCGAAGTTTCTATTGTGGGGCCCTCCGTTTGTGGAGGCCCCGGGGCTTTCGTCCCGGTTGACCTTCCCTTAATGCGGTCCTGGTTAACAATGCATAGGAATAGTGTCTGGTACTGAACAGAAAAAATGTGGGCTAGCGTATACATTTCCACGAAATTATAACCTCAAAATAATTTAAATGAAAGGATAATATAAGTCTGTAATTGGTATACATATTCGTAGTGAGTCACCTATTCCTAACAAAACAATACGTTTCTACAGTTATACGCGATTATAAGCTCTAGTGCAAAGTGGCAAATGATCGCGTATATCCTCTTAACATAACTAAATAAATATGTAACAGTTTGTACATTACAATTTCAGGTGTGACAATATTCTCTTTTTTCATATATTTTTCAGTGGTAGGGTTCTAGTTTCAGTTTCTGAACTTACTTTTTGTCTATACTACTTTTTACGGCCACTTTATGTATTTTTGCACTTAGTATATTATGATGCATATACCAGCGTCCGTTATGTTTATTCGACACTTACTTTCGTATTTCAGTATTGTTTCCCCCACATTGTTTCCCCAATATGTCAATTAAAATATTGAGATGACCACCATCTCATAATAACAAGGTATTATTGATATTATTGTACGTTATATCACCCCCTTCACCTAAATCTAATAAAAAAATTAGCCAATGAAAAAAGAAACTGTTGTGTCGTGCCGCACAACTCAATGAAGTTTCAAGATTTGTAGCGTTTGGTATTTCAACTACTTAAATAATTTTTTTATTCACTTATTCATTTATCGAATAATCGAATCTCAAAGGAGATCTTGATACTTTTTTTATCGAATGAAAGCAATTTTCGACGGTGTTATGTCTGGAGTTAGAAACGGTTGTTTTTGAAAGCATTTATAATGGTCTCAATTTTGATTTATTCACGAATATTATAATAAAGCTGCAGATATAATAACAAAAAGTCTAGACAAGCGTTTCACGTGGAGTTCTATTTCATTTTGTGCTTTTCTTGTACTCCGAGTGGTGTGGATTGAAGTTTTCCAATTTATCGGGCTTATTCTGCTAAATTACTCAATTTGATTCAAATAGATGCTCAGATTTACAAAACTCTCAGGAGTAATTGAGCGGGATAATTCAAGAAACTAAACAGGATAAGATTAAAAGCTTTAAATGGCAAAGAAGACGACGCGAATAACTATGTTTGCGATTAGGCTGACTCTGTCACATTCGCTTGATTGCAGATGTCAAGATAAAAGTATCATTATTATAACGCCTCAAAACTTGAAAATTACTTTCCAAATAGCATAGTTCTGGACTATTTTTGCATTTTTTGCATTGCCTTCACTGGGCTGAACGTATTAATGTGATTTCAGTCCAGAACTACGCTCTCAGAGTTTCTAAGCGGAAAATATCTACCTTGTACTGATGAGGCGAAAATACGCCGAAATGAGTATACAAGTAATATTGTCCCTTCTAATTACAAATCAGAATGGTTGGTTATATCGTGAAGAGAACCCAACCCAGCTTAACTTTGATCTAGTATTCATTGTCTGTGGGAGCATATAGCCTGAGAAGTGGATGTTTGTTCTCAGTGAACGGTCCACTCTTTGGAGAGTAATTTTTAAATTTGTGAGGCGTTATAATGTATGTATATGTAAGTATGTGTGTGTTTTGGGGTGACATTCACTGAGACCTCAAAGATCTATTGTGCCCCCTTACTTCTACTCAGTTTCTGAGGAGAGTCTCAGAAACTAGCAGTTCCTTTAGTCCTATTTCCCGGAGGAATTTTGGGATGTCTGCAGGCTTCAACTTTGGCAAATGTTCCTCTTCTATCCAGTAATCTCATAGGTGCTGTGCTCTAGGATTCTGAAGTGCTGTGCAGTTGAAAAGTATGTGGATGGAGGTTTCTTCTTCCATTTCACAAAATCTGCATTCTTCTTCCTCCACTATTTTGAGCTTTTTCAGGTGCCCATTCAGGCGACAATGTCCCGTTAGGACTGTTAAAACTCTTAGCGCAGTTTTACTTTGACCTATGCATTCTTTTGATCTCAACAGGTTGTAGTCACCCAAAAGAGTCTTTGATTGTATAAGCCCTACTAGATCTTTCCAATGGTCAGATCTTCTCTTTTTCTCAGCTTTACTTATTTCTTCCAATATTACATTGGGGCTGATGCCGCAAAAGGGTTCAGGCCCCCAGAAAGGTATTTCAGTTCCCCTCTTTGCTAGTTCATCTGCTATTTCATTTCCTTCTATTCCAGTGTGTCCTGGAATCCATAGTAAGGTGACTATGTTTTTCTCGCCTAGACCATTGAGTTTGTCTAGGCATTCCCACACCATTTTGGAACTGATTACACAAGAGCTCAGTTCCTTAATGGCTGCTTGACTATCCGACATTATGATAATCCTTTGTCTCCTGTATCCTTTATCAATATTGAACTGGGCGAACTTTCTTATGGCGTGGATTTCCGCTTGAAAGATACTTGGGGTTTTTCCCAAGCTTTCGGGGTGTTTGATTCCTGGCCCAAACACTCCTATCCCAAATCCTTCTATTGCTTTTGAGCCGTCTGTGTACCATTGAATGGCATTCTTTCCAAGTCTGGTAATGGTATTTGAATCCCATTCCTTCTTGTTGCTCATATCCGTAACGAATTTCTTTGAAAAGTTATACTTTTTCATCTTACTGTCTTGTGGCATGTCCCAGGTTGTCCGATTTCTAAGAAGTGAGGAGGTGGTTTTTTTTTTAATGATTCCCTCTCTACTTAGTCTGTATCTTGTTCTTTCTGCAACACTTTCAACCACCATATGTAGAGGTGTAAGGTTGAGAATCACTTCCATGGCTGCCGTTGGTCATTTTCTCATTGCTCCTGTAATGCATATACAGGCTAGCCTTTGAATTTTGGAGCAACGCAATGGCTCCATAAGTGATGATTGGTCTCACTATGGCAGTGTACATTCAGCTTAGAATTTTTGGGTCACAGCCCCAGTTTTTTTCCGGCAGATTCCTGCACACCATTATAGCCATTTTTTCCTTGTATGTAATCTCCTTTTCGTGTTTGTTCCACAGGAGCTTACTGTCTAGAGTTAAACCTAGATACTTGACTTCTTGTCTCCATTCAATCTCGTTCCCATCAAGTTTTATGGTGTTGAGGTTGAGCTTTCAAGGCGTTATAATAGTAAGATACTGTTATCTTGACATCTACTATTAACTCAGCGTTTCTGAATCTTCCACTATTCGGAGCCCAATTTAACAATTCTCATGGTCTAGATTTTTCATATAATGATAGAATGCGACGTCTATTATACTTTGACTATCCTTTTAGTGCAGAGTATTGTTAGTGCCCTAATTCATACTTGTTTTTTTAAGTGATGATCAGTTTTTTTCACTAATTTTATTTGGCCTAATTGTGTCAAAATATTCAAGGAATGAGAACAGTATGTGAAAGTTTGTATATTTTTGCTGACGAATAATTGGTAGCAAGTGACAAGTGATTCAGAATTCCATTTTGAACTACTCCCGGAGGTCTCTCAACAGCAAAAGAAAAAGTCTTCAAGGACTGCACTGCAAGCGTGAAAATCAAGGGAGAATTTGAAAATAAATATCTTCTTAAATTTTGGACGGGAGTGGATGATGTCTCTTCCCCAATGAAAACAAGAGTTTTTCGCATATCATTACCATTTCTAATATCCCACCTTTGCGAAGCCGGATTTTATGCGGTGGCAGCTTTGAAGACAAAATTATAATTCTGGAAAAAATTTAGGCAAAGACTGAGATATTTGTGATATGGAATCTTCTTTTAAAAAACTTTGTCATGCGAGGCAGATTCGAGGCAGATTCCGCAATAATCATTGGAGATATTTTTAAATTGGAATTATTATTATTTCTTTCATTTGGAATTTGACAGTACCTTCTGTCAATCATATTTATATTATATGAATAGTATATTAGTTCAAACGTGAAGAGATCTATGGTGTAGAGTACACGTAGATTGATTTCTTGTAATGTCAAAATAATTATAATTTTGCTACTCTTTCACTAAATTAACTTTTAAATTAGTGAATATTGCTTTTTCTTATTTTTATGCGCTGGGGCCTCATAGAAGAAGTATGGCGCTCCACAGGTTGGAAAATGCTATAATAATAAATGGTTTTTGATACAACAACCGATTTTGAACGACCTTTACAAAGTTTATTTGTAAAAATTAAGGATCGAAAGCACTGTAACGGTTGATTAGATTAACTTCTATATACGTATTCTTTGGGTCAGTCGTTATATGTCGTCTTGGAAATTAAAAAAAAATTACAGAGCTTCCTAAATAAAGCACTAAATGGTCGGGAATGAAAATGGTGCCCGATAGATGAAACAGACTGAAAGAAGATTGAAAATATCTATTCAATATTCTTTCTCCTTATTATTGAACCTAAGAATGAACAGACGCGACCGATTGTTATAATAGTAGAAGTTCCAAATACAATACAAACAAGAATTTTGCTGGTTTTTGGGGTAAAAATAATATACCAATGCGAAGCACGTCGAGATACTCTTTAACATGTCCTCAAATTGTGCTTCTGATATTGAAATAAATATTTTTGTTCAGTAAACAATAACAATCAATGAAATAAAAATGATATATACGCCCAACATTGAAAGGAATATATTGAGGCGAATTTAAAAATATAAAACCGATTTCCAGAAGCTGAAAAGTTCCGTTACTATCGAAAAATGGAGTTTTGTGTTTATATCATTCTATTTACATAAATGGGATTCCCCTCTGTAGCTCTTGGAGATTGAAGCGGATATTGAAGTTTGTAAAAGTATTTGATACGATGCAATTTGTTTTTGATTATATATGCATAGGAATATATATACTTATAACTCTGATTATATATATTTCTCTATTTTGATAAAAACACTTATTTTCAAAGTACACACTTTATTTTCTTGAGCTTTTGCAGTATACTTCGTCAAATTCACCAGAACAAGACTTGTGACTAGAACATAATATCAAAAATCTCCAGTATGCCAAAAATACAGCATAATTTCATGAAGACATATTTACAATTTTGATAACTTTACCAGGCTCTAAAGAATCCATAATAAATAATCAGAGTTATCATATGACTAGAGAAGAACAATCTGGTCTGGTTAAGAAATTAGTTTTAACATGTAGTTTTAACGTGGAATATCGAAAGTACGCATGTCAATGAAGGAAAGAAATATTAATTTTATACCTCAAGAATTTTAATTACAGAAATTTCGTCTTAATATTCATGATTTCATTGAGATTATAATTTAGTTCTCGAAATGTAATCAAATAACTACTACGTTCAGTGAAAAATGTTGTCATGTTTTTAAAAATGTTTTACTTGATTTGTACGAATTCACTTTGCACGCAAGTTTCAATAATCATAATTTTTACCTCTGGATATAAAAACTCGTTAATATTTTTACCTTGAACAAGGAATCAAAAAAATCCGAAAGCTTGGAAGTAGTGAAAAAGAGTTCCATAGCCAAACCTGATTGTGACGGAAACCCAATTGCTTAGGAGATTAATATATACCTACAATATTTATTTTCATTCTCTTCAACTATTGATTATAATATTCATTTGTTCCGTTCTTTTGGGAGTTGAATATGCCATCATAATTTTTTTTATGATATGAAATAGTTTACAATGGAACTTTTCTATTATGTCTATTTCCATTAATAAATTCAAACTAATAGATTTTTTGTTGTTACAAAGAGTTTTATCAAAAATTTAACGCCACCAAAGTGGCTAGTGTTTGTTTGTGAAATGTTTAAAGACCGGTGGTCTTCGACTTTCTTGTTTGCGGTTAGTCTGTCCGCCGTTTTCTTTTCTGTTTTCTATAGAATGTTGTGTATTCCAGCTTTTTCTGATATAGTTGAAATAATACCCTTCTTGGTATGCGTCATCAATTGTTAATGTCTTTCTAACACATTACGTAGGAATAAACGGAAAAAAAGGCAGATCTGTAATTAATCCCAATTAAAGTATCACAATAATGAACCGTTTAAATGTATTACAAACGTTAACCCTAATCTTTGACTTACAAAAATTTGATTGGTTGATGTTTAGATTACGCTCAAGCTCAACCTATCAATCGAGAGTTTAAAATACTATGAAGGCGTTACTTTCGTAGCGGCAATAAGTTCCACTGTCACACTGACAGTTCTTGACAGGTCTGTACTTTGCTGTTTACGGTCAATTATTATATATGAAAAGTGAATATTAATCTTATTGTTTTATTTATATGAATAATACAAAAATATGCATGCATACACGGAAAACATCAGTATTTTGAAAGTTCTCAAGTATTTTCAGTTAGAAAAAGAAGCTGGTAATTATTAATTGCATAGCCTTTTCGAATTTGGCTAAATACAATCCTGATGATTTTATTTATCAAATTTAAGGTTAGCTATATGTCAAAATAGCAAATAAAATAGACGACATGCCAAAAACCCGGATATACGTCACAATCGATGACGCACACCAAGAAGGGTATTATTTTAACTATATCACTTTTTCCAATATTGTATATCCAATTTTCTCTAATCAACTTCTATCCTGTCTTAGGTTTTCCTTCTGGTCTTCTTACTTGCGGTATCCAATCATTTATTCGTCTTATTATTGTTGCCGGCTCTCTTCTGAGTACGTGTCTGTACCGATTTGCCTTTGCCTTTCGGCAATCCTGACTCTGCACCACTGTCTCTGCAAAATAAATGTCATTGTAGGTCTAATAGCAGCTTTGTACAACTTCATTTCGGTATATTTCTGGTTAGATGTTTATGTTTAAGAAATTTGCTGTATTTTCGGTACGCTTTGTTTCCTGATCTCACTTTTTCTGTTACCTCTATATTTCTGTGATTTTTTTTGTTTATCGTAACATCTAAATATTCAGGGTTCGCTAATTTTTTGAACAAGCATGTATTTAGTTTTTTCTTTGTTTATATCCAGACCCCTGCTTTTCGCATCTTGGTACGTAGCATCTTATCCAAATTGCTTTTGTTCCTTGCTTTTAGTGCCAGATCGTCAGCTTATCCTTCTATTTGTGTCATGTCCTGGGCTATTGTTGCGCGCTTTAATCGCTTCATCTAATGCTCCATTGAATAATACAGGTGATAATGCATTCCCCTGTCTTACACCGTTTACAATATCGATTTTTTCTGTATATCCCTGACCAGTTATCACTCTGGTCTTCGTGTTGTTCACTGACATCGTTGTCAGCCGAATTAATTTGGTTGTTTTCTCATCAGTTCATGCCTGCTAATACTGTCGAATGCTTGCTTAAAATCTACAAACAACACTACGTGCACTGCATCTATGGTTGATTTCCCACTTATAACGCCATATGGGTATTTCTGTAGTTTCTGTTCCGTGTGTTTAACTAGTTTATTTCTTATGAGCGATGTCATTTGTTATTATTTTATTATATTCTGCATATGTTGGAAGATTCTCCCCTTCCTTTTTGTTTATTACCTTATAATTTGCATCTGTTACCTTCTTCTCCTTCAGCTGTAATGGGCTACCCAAAATTGCAAAGTCTTGAGCCATTGTCGTATGTCCTGTCCTGTGTTTCGTTTTATTATGTGTGTCGTCTGTTGGTATGTGAACATTTATTATAGTTAGATTTGCTTGTTTGATTTCAATCTTTATTGTTGAGATTCTTCCACTTAATGCTTGGAAGTTCATTACTTTGCTTCTTATCTTTTATTTACCATACATACTGTGCCATTTTCCCCTGAGAATCATTCTGTTAAACTTGGATTTTATGCTGAATGTACAAGATGTTATTTTTGAATTGGAAGAAAATGGGATATTGGAAAAAAACTTTACAACCTTAACGATAACGATGGTTAGAAAGACCCGTATAGTAATTTTTCAGTGCTGAAAGTATCTCGAAGAAACTAATTCAATTATAAAACGCTCGACAAGTTGATTTAAAGGGAAACTCAATTATGTCGAGATAAATTTCTTCGATAATAGCCAACCCCATTGAATTTTTTTTTTATCTGCTTCGGATATCTTGGGAATTATAAGCAATAACAGAAAAACCATAAACATAGTATTAAGATGAATGTTCGACAACTAAATGAATAGTTTCAAACTAGCTATGTCCAGAGGACATCATGTAAGTCTTGGACTCCCGATTTGACTTAATAAGAATCCATATTCTATAGGTTCTCACATTTTGTATAAAAACATCTTTTTGCTTCAATTCAACAGCTTTAGCTCAGAACAGTGTTCAGCATTAGTGTACGGGTTGTTGAAATTAAAAATACGACGACAATGGGAACTGTGAGGACCTATATACGTTAATTGAAAGAGTTTTAAATAAATTCAATACACTTTTAACATTTTAAAAAGAAAATGAAACTTTTTCCATCTGCTGGTCTGCGTTGTCTTCCAGTCTTCCAAAATAACTTTTGATGGAGCATGCCCACCGACAAAGGTTTCCTTCCTCTTATCTCAAAAGAGAACGATATTATATGGTTAAATTAATTTTCCTTGTTTGTCGAGTTGCTCTGAAGTCAAAAAATAACTTTATGTTAACTTTATAATCTACACAGCACTCTCTTTTATCTCTTTGATGTATATAGTTGTAGGGAGTAGATATAGAAGAATATTTTAAAAATTCATTTGAAATTCTCAATATTTGTGAGGGGGAAATGCAACCGGCCTAATGCGATCGATGACAAGCCACAATCAACATAGCGTCACGTTCACGTTGGAACTATTATCAACAAACAAATACTAATAATATACACAGTGCTTTTCAGATAAAAGTATCCACCTTTAATAACTTTTGTAATACTGGTATTTGGAAAAAATTCAAAAACACGTCAATTTATGTTGGAAAAGCCATCCCCTCACCCCTAGCAGCATCCCCTTTATTTTTTTAAATTACTTTTCATATTTTTTATGTAAAATTTGGATACTCCTCTTTGAGCTGATTTCAAAAATGTATAATACTTGTAGGTTAAAGTGGTTAGTTTATGAGATAAACAATTTTTCTTTTAAGAGCACAAATTTTACTTATTATTTACTTTCACCTTATTTGCCTGTACTAAAATGGGTTGTACAACAGTTCAAACTCTTTAATTTTTTTAACTGTGCTATTTATTATGAAGTTACAATAAGTGTTCAAAATGAGTACCATTCACTTCCATACAATGGTATAATCTATTTTGAAATGCCTCTCTGACATTGCTTAATACGGCTGGATTTAATTGTCGACATTCATTTTCTATCCTCTCTCGTAAATCATCCAGAGATTCTGGTTGGGTAGCATAAACTTTAGTTTTTAAATACCCCCATAAAAAGAAGTCTAGGGGTGTTAAATCCGGTGACCTAGGTGGCCACTCCATCATCTGCCCCCTTCTACCTATCCAACGAGCGGGGAATGTTTCGTTTAAAAATTGTCGGACAGGCATAGCATAGAGTGGGGGAGCTCCGTCTTGTTGAAATACCAGTAAATCTTCGGAAAGGTTATCATCATTTTCTATTATTGTTGTAATACGTGGGTCAACCCCTTCCCTGAGTAACTCAAGATATGATTCACCATTTAAATTTCCGTTGATGAAGAAAGGTCCGACAATGTGGTCACCTAGGATACCACACCAAACGTTTAACTTTTGGGGATGTTGTGTATGGAATTCACGCATAATATGTGGATCACTTTCAGCCCAATATCTACAATTATGCCTACTTACTAAGCCATTTAATGAAAATGAGCATTCATCAGAAAAGCAAATATTGTTTAACAATTGTGGATTGTTATTGATAATTTGCGTCATTGATTCGCGAAACTCTAGACGACGATCAAAATCATCTTCATTCAACTCGTGCACCAACTTAACTTTGTATGGGTGGTACTTGAATTTATGTAGAACTCGGAAAACTGTAGAAGATGAAACACCGATCGCTCTACTTATTGTTGACAACGATTGGGGTTGTTGAGCCTCTAAGCTGACTGGCCCTAAAATTGCCACTTGGATTGCTTCGTTATTTACGAGTCCCTCTCGCTTATGCACTTTATTGCAAACAGACCCTGTTGTGGTAAATTTCTCCATCAGTTGAATTACATACTTATGAGTTGCATGTCTTCCGTCATGTAATTCGTTAAATATTCTAGCAGCAGCTCTTGCACAATTATTATTTTGGTAGTATAAACCTACAATTTCAATTCTTTCTTGCAAAGAGTAAACCATTTCAGAGAAACAAAATAAATAATGTATCAAATTACACTATCAATAGTGACTACAAATTCTAGTTGACAATGTCAAACTTTAATAAAAAGTAGAGTTTTTTGTTGTTTGGATTTTTTAAGTAGAATAAATAGCACAGTTAAAAAGATTAAAGAGTTTGAACTGTTGTACAGCCCATTTTAGTACAGGCAAATAAGGTGAAAGTAAAAAATAAGTAAAATTTGTGCTCTTAAAAGAAAAATTGTTTATCTCATAAACTAACCACTTTAACCTACAAGTATTATACATTTTTGAAATCAGCTCAAAGAGGAGTATCCAAATTTTACATAAAAAATATGGAAGGTAATTTAAAAAAATAAAGGGGATGCTGCTAGAGGCGAGGGGGTGGCTTCTCCAGTAAGTTTAAATAAGCCATAATGCTTGCCCCTTCCAACATAAATTGACGTGTTTTTGGATTTTTTCTAAATACCAGTATTACAAAAGTTATTAAAGGTGGATACTTTTATCTGAAAAGCACTGTATATCCAATGATCAATATATACCGCAGAAGCATCTGTTTGCTTCCACATAAATTCAATCTATAATCGTTACCTCTCATCATTATGTATAAATATTCTGAAACTATACGAGAGAGTGCTTTGAAGGATTAAGGTTATCGAAAGATCCAAGAATTATTATTGTGTTTCTTTAATAATTCCTATTATTGATTATCTTAAGTGCTAAGTTATCTTTGAATCCTTGGATGAAAAGAAAAAACTAAAGGCATAGGTCCAATAAAAAGATGTAGCATAACTAAGACGATCAAAGATACTCCAGAAAAATCACCACCAAGTGAAATCAAAACATTGAATGAGCCAGTCTAAGCCAGCACTAAGATTTTCGACAGGACACAAAATGGGCATCTCAAAAATCTCAAACCAATGGAGAAAATATAGCAAGTTGATTTTGTTCATTGAGAGAAGAAACTGCACATTACAGAATTCCAGGGAGACTTTATGTATACCATATAGAAAAAGAATCCTATATGAACATACCAAAGATCCTCTCTCTTGTGAAGAATATACTAGTCAATAATACAATTCTTGAGAGCTAAGGAGATGAGAAGGGCAAAATGGTTCTTAGAAATCTAAGTGAATGTTCGGTCCAAAATATATAATGATAAATATTAAAATTTGATTTCTTTTTTTGGAATATGAATTGAATATATTCAAACTTGTTGAATTCATATCTGGGAGACCACGTAACAGTACTCCAAAAAGAGGTTCTTCCCCCCATACTGAACAATACTCACACAACAACTCCTCAATACGAACTATCAACAAAGGCAACAAAGACTCTGGTCTGTACCACTGGCCATGTCAGTATGGTTGGCAATGTGAAGAGAAGATACTTGCCATGGTGCTGCATATTTTTTTAACTTCAACTTTAACTCATCACGTTTTGCAGAAAAACATCAAATACCTGGACTGCAACAAATGTTCAAGTCTTTTGGCATAATTTATTGGGATTGGTTAATTCAAAAGTACTCAAACAGTCTCCGGAAAATGTCCTCAAACGAATGCTAGACCTGATTTTCATTCATAAGGCGGGACTCCTGAATCATGTGGTGAGACTTGAACTGTAGGAAAATCAGACTAACCATATTTGTCTGCGAAGTAGAGTAAAGTAAAGTAAAGCCGAGAAAAATAGAAGATCTGACCATTGGAAAGATCTAGTAGGGCTTATATAATCAAAGACTCTTCTATGTGACTACAACCTGTTGAGATCAAAAGAATGCATAAGTCAAAGTAAAACTGCGCTAAGAGTTTTAACAGGGATCCTAACGGGACTTTGTCGCCTGAATGGGCACCTGAAAAAGCTCAAAATAGTGGAGAAAGGAGAATGCAGATTTTGTGGAATGGAAGAAGAAACCTCCATCCACATACTTTCCAACTGCACAGCACTTCAGTATCCTAGAGCACAGCACCTAGGAGATTACTGGATAGAAGAGGAACATTTGCCTAAGTTGAAGCCTGCAGACATCCTAAAATTCCTCCGGAAAATAGGACTGAAGGAACTACTTGTTTCTGAGACTCTCCTCAGAAACTGAGTAGAAGTAAGGGGGCACAATAGATCTTTTAGGTCTCAGTGAATGTCACTCCAAAACACACACATACATACATACATTTGTATGCGAAATTATGAAACAGCAGAGCTTACTATACTTTTTCCGAATCAGGTATCTTGGCAGGGTCCTTCACTATTTGTCTTTGTCATCATCAGTCCTGAAATATGGTCCGTTCAGCCTTCAAAGCACAAAAGCTGTTCTGTTATTGGAAAAGTGCCAAGCCACAGAATTTTTGTCGGCAGTAATAACATCATGCGAAAAAATTGGGTTAAATACCATGAATTGAATTTCGCACTCTAAAGATAAGGATATATTTTTCAACAGTACAAAAAACGAATAATAAATAATTATTGTAGGCTGAATGAATCAAGCTATCCAAAGCAAAAGAAAATATTATTGTAGGTATGTTGCTGTGGCAATGTTTTATTGATTATTATCAAACCTAGGGAACGGCTCCAATTTATATCAGCACCAATGTCCACTTGTCCACTGTAGGTCTTTCATCAATCAAGTGCGTATTTATTTATCTATGCGCATAACAATGAATATTACTTCAATCCGTACAACACAACTAGCTATAGAAAAATATGTTAATTATATATCATTAAGAGTGCAATGAACCTTATCATGGTATCTATTATCTCGTGAAATTTTGTTGGTAATGAAATATAAGAGAAAAATATTACCCCCCTTTCGTTTAACTTGGCCTGAGTCTGATTTATATCACCTTCCCTCGCTCAAAGTCACTGGAGGTCGCGGTGATTTGTCTTCAATACTTTTCTCGCTTCCAATCTGACATGCTATCTGTGTGTGTTAGTTGGACCGCCGTGAACGATATCATCAAAGGTTAACCCAGCGATGTCTAGTCTGGCGAGTCAAGATAAATTGAGGGAGTTTTAACTTTTTTTTATCAAGACCAAATTTTTCGAAACATATGAGTTTGGTAAACATAGCCTTACTGTAACTACTAAAAACCCTTGTGACATAAGTCGAAGCTGTTCTCAAAATCATATTATTGTACGCACTTGGACACGTGTTAGACAATGGTTTTCGATATAATACGTTGCAATTAAATTGAAAAACGACCCAACCTTACCATCCAAAGTAAAAGTTTCCCGCCAGCTTCAAACTGTTGTATTCTATCAAAATATCATTTGGTAAAAAGTTACACCATTTTGTGCGACGGGCTTAGGGGGGAGGAGGGTATAATTTGAAAATTAGTAGTTTTTATCAGTTTTTCCTTAATATTTCGCAAACTATGCGATTTAGCGCAAAAAGTGTTATGCACAAAAATAATTTACCTTAAATTTAAAACAAAAATAGTTTTATATATAATCTTGCTAAATTGAACGGTTCCAGAGTTACGGGGGTGTAAATAGTATATTGTTTTATTAGGAGTAAAAGTATATAAATATAATGTTTGATGATGATGATGATGATGATGACGACAATTTCAGACGAGCCACAAAAAGTGCTTTTGCTCCGAATGAAACATGCTATTTTTTCCGCAAACGGCATCCAGACTATAGAACTAATTAATATTTAAATAAAAATTCAAAACGATTGCAACGAAGTTGATAAATTCAGAGAATAATGATTATAAAACTGCGCACTACATTTCCGTGGTTACTGGTTTTGTGATTGCGTCTGTGAAATCATACTTCAACATCATAAATTGACGTTAATAATGTCTATTTTTTTTACGTTTGCGGAAAAAGTATATTTTCTTGTGTCCTAATATGATATCACTAGAAAAACTATTTTTTTTATACAGCATCATTACGATTTTCGTGACCGGTGATATGTTAGTGTCAAGCGATGAGTAAAATTGGAATCTGCTAAATCTAGCGAAAATTCTGCTGAGCTGACAAGAACCGGTTTAGTGTATGCCCATCCGCCATTTCAAAACCTTGCGTAAGCCGCCGGCACAGTCGTATTGGGGGACGCGTTGACTGCGTTTGTATGTGCTTTTTCAAGTGAAGTTTTACCGCTCTTCGTACGAAACTTTCAGTCTTCAATGACCCCACAGTTTATCCCAGTGCAGTGGCTAACGCTGGAATGCATTTCCTTCCTGCGATGTTTGGAGCCAAGAACACTGAAGATCTGGATTTTTTTTGTTTCCAGTGTTACTTGCAGGCTATTGCAAAGCAGCCTATACACTCAATGTTCAAGCTGGCCGCACTTCCCCTAACTTTCGCAGCTTCCAGGCAGCATTCGTTTAGAACTCACCACAAGGTGCAGCAGTGGCTGAGTGAGAACAAAAATCCGCTTGAGTGGGGGTGGAAGAGTATTGACGTACACCCAAGACCAATTACAACAACACATCCTGCAGCTCCCCAGGAACTTCTTTCCCTGATAGTGTGCGCTTGCAAAGACGAATGTGTCCGTAACTGCGAGTGCAAAAAGAGTGGTCTCAACTGCTCACACATTTGCATTGATTGCGCAGGCCTAGGATGTAACAACAGGGATAATAACATCATAGACGAAGATCTAGAAGATGAGGGTGCTATGTTTGAAGAGGACTTAATACTGATGGATACTTAAGGCCGCATTTAAGATTTAATAGAACTAGAATTCGAATAAACTCTATGTCACTAATAAAGTCAGTTTACGAATTTTCTAATAAAGAATAATTTCAGCTTGCAATACACAAAATTTAGAGTGGGTTTCTCCGTACCACAGGTTTATATGGCATAGACCTGTGGAAGCCTATTTTACCTTAAAAAGTTGCGCCCCTTAAAAAGGTGGTGAGGTTGTCGTTCCTTCAAGGGCTTTTCACTAACATACCACCGGCCACGAAAATCGTAATTTGAATTTACAAGACATCATCCTGTATAAAAACAGTAGTTTCTTTAGTGTTATCATATTAGGTCACAAAAAAATATACTTTCACACCCCCGTAACTCTTGAACCGTTCAATTCAGCAAGATTATATATAAGACTACTTTTGTTTTCAATTTAATGTAAAATATTCTTGTACATAACACTTTTTGCGCTAAATCGCATAGTTGTCGAAATATTTAGAAAAAAACTGATGAAACCCACTAATTTTCAAATTATCCCCCCCTTCCCCCTAAACCCGACGCACAAAATGGTGTAACTTTTTACCATATAGTATGTGGACTGTATAGAACAAATTAGCACAGGCTAAATACTTTTACTTTGGATGTTGGGGTTTGGCTCTAATGGCACCGTACTAATAAGCGGTCCTACTTATCTGTGCTCACTTGTTTCGGTGTTTCCGAATGAACTCTCTTTCTATTGTCAGATTATGCAGTTTCTGGCATTACCATACTTTTGGTCGTCTCCACAATTAATTCCCAAAAGGTTTCCAGTGCAAAACAGCTATCAAATCTTCGTGTACCTATTGTTGCAATTTCCGTCAAATTCTACAATTTGCACGGTTTGCCTTGTCAGTTCCAGTCTTTTAATGGGTCCGTGAAACTTCAACCTTCAGTATTATATCAAAATCTATGTGTGTGTATTCATCGATTGCTTCATCACTCTGTCAATAAATTTCATTATCAGTATTTGTTGTTCTCCACACTTCAAATCAGTTTTTTCATTTAAAAGCAGTGTTTCAGATGCATAAAGACATTCAGGTTTCACTACTGTCTTGTATTGTCCAAGTTTACTGTATCCAGAAAGTGATTATATTCTTATGTTTGAGTCTGAAGTCTGGAAGAGGGACAGCGGCTTCATTCACAAACTCTCCAAGATACTATTTTTATATAAATAAATCTTATTTACTCCTTTTGTTATATGATCTGTCTCTTGCCACCAGAATGAGGCCCAACAGATAACGATATGACTCACCTCAGTTGTCTAGAGCCAGTGCATTAGCCATAGATCTAAATTCATGTGCTTTTTATCACCTTGGGAGCCATTAAGGCTAATTTTCTCCAGTTTTATTCAGAAGGCATACATTTCAAACCAGTTCACCACCCAGAACTATACTCAGATACTCCACCACTTTGCTTAGACACAGTGTTGTACAACGAAGGCTGCTCTATTCTTTTGGTGAAGGGAATGAACGCAAGTTTCGCCCTCAGGCATTCCGTTTTATATCGTTTCTCCAATGTTTCCACGGAATCATGAAGGTACTCTGCTATCTTAAATGAAATCTGTCGACCCTTTTTTCCTGCAACATCATCTAGTTGGTTAATTTTTTCTTGCACTTTGACAGTGCCTTGATAAGCTGCTCCGCTTGACGTTGAAATATTTGCTTACGCCATTTTTGTATCACTTTCTCCATGACAAAGTTAACCAATAATCGTGAAAGCCTAACTTCTGTTTTTTCAAACGTTTCAGTCTTAATGTATAATATACGGGCAGTACAAATTAAGCTTTCCATAGTAATTCCGTAACTTTCCACTGTATAAAGGATTTAAATTCAATGGATACGTTGTGAATGAAAAAGTTTTAAGCAGAACATATATGTGAGCTGTGGATTATAGGCTTATGTATTATCTAGAAGCTTTATGACGAGAAAGAAACTTACTTTTCTAACTTTAATTATTAAAAAACCAAACTAATGAAATTTGTTTTTGTCGATTTTATTTGATTCTCCATATAAATGTATGTGGCGTGGACAAAGTGCTGTGAGAAAAAATATTTCTCGCAATCTCAGCAATATTTTGTTTTGAAATAAGGTATGAGAAATACATCACTTTCCATAGCAGTTGTAGAGAAAATTATTTCTCCATTTATTGCATACTTCAACTATACAATCAAAGTAAATAGAGATGTTCTCAATTTAAATGAGACACTCAATTCTAGCGTAATAAGATTATATATAACAACAATATATTAATAATCATGACGCATCACCGCTCAACCACTTATCAAGAATTACAAAGCAGGGTAGTAGCAAAATTACGGAACTTCGAATGGAAAACTGCATTTCGGAAAAAGGAGAGTTTTCATTTTGTGAAACTTTTAGTGTCTCGCAGAATGTTATATACGTGTGGTGAAACCTAAGAATCACTGAAATACAAGAGGGCATTCGTTTACTTCAAGTTACATTACTTTTGTAAATACTGAAGAGTTCTAGAAATCACTAGAACGCGTGATTTCATTTGAATTATAGAACAAGCTTCCATCGATTTGATAGAGCATTGGGTCGTTCATATATTTATCTACGATCACCTTTAAAATTAGGCTTTTACGAACCAAAGAAGGTAGAACGTGTCGCGGGACACACGGTAGAAACTTTAGTTCCTTTTGAGCAAAAAATATGTAATACATCTGACGTTATAAATAAACTATTTGCATATTCCTCGGTGGTCGAGTAGTAAGCAAACCAGACTTTCACGCGGTGGACCCGGGTTCGACCCCCGTGTGGAAGTTTTTTTTATTGTTAATTTTATTCTTGAATAATTATTCTGCTTGATATTAATAACGACAACAGGTAGACGTTTGAGATATTTAGCAGAATATTCATTATTATAGATAATAGTACGGTACCCTTCATGAGGGAGTCCGACTGGCAGCATCTACTTATAGCAGCATCGTATATTTAAAAAGGGAAACCGTAGCATTATACAAATTGGACATTCAAGAACTGTACGTTTACCACAGAAAAATTAGTGGAAACATAGAATTGAATTGTTGAATTTTCAATTTGAAGTTATATAACAGTTTATAGAAATTTTTGTTTCCTAGATTTATTCATAAGTGGGTCGTAGAAAAAATATGCTGTTCGACTCGTGTGGATTGTCCATATCGCACTTGAACGATTGAGCACTCCGCCTACGGCGGCATCGTGCTCAAACTTCGTGATCGTGCGATATGGCCATCATATCCACACTAGTTGCACAAACTACTATTTCTATCAAAATATGCCCTTTTACATTTAAAAACAACCTGCCAAATGTCAAATCAATTTATCCATCCATTTTAAAGTTATCGAATCAAAACATTCAAGTTTTCAAAATTTCAACACCTCTTAATCCTCATATCATTTTGTCCAATTTCACTAGAGGAATCTACATGCAAACGTTGTAATTACCCTGAATGTTCGAGATGCTCATGCCATTTTTTGCGCGATGGTATTGAAATAAATTCCGAATAAAATAATTTGAATTTCTTCGGAATGAACGAAATGTCAAAAGTGACATTTATACTTCTCGATCAGTTTAAAATATATTTTGCATTTTGGTGAAATTGTTTTTATACTATTTATTACTTTTTGACGTCTGAACGGTAACTAAATCACTTATCGACGTGTTAAACTTAGAAACCAGTAAACACAACCTACCGTCCTGACAACCGATGCTGTAAATAAACAAAAAAGATCAATCGCGCAAAAAAATTATGGAAATAATAGTAAACATTTATCTGAACAAATTCAAATAGATCACCATCACTGCGAATACCAGCTTTGCATAGAATTTTCATATAGCATCGGTGGTTCAGTGGTAAAATGCTCGCCTTCCACGTGGGCGGACCGGGTTCGATTCCCGGCCGAAGCATATAAATTGCTGCTTTGTATACGAGAGAAAGACTCAGGAGAGAGCACACGCACGCAAGCAAGGCACATAACAAAGCAACGTAACATAACGTAACGTAACGGTCAGATCTTTTGCGTCGCGACCCTGGTCGCTCAAACATCACCTGACGTGAAGAACTTGATTTCCAAAAATTGTGTCAAATCATACATTTTACAAACGTTAAAAAGCGTGCATAAATGAACAATGCTTTTTATATGGGACTTTCATCATAACACCCAAAAGCGTGCGTAAATGACCAATGCTTTTCAAATGGTGCTCTCATTTTAACATTTTTTTTCAGCCACGTGATTATCTCGTTGCCTTGAATTCAGTCGTTTGTTGTATAAACTTTTGTGTTGACAGTAAATTTGACAGAAGTGTCAGACATAGTGAAAAATATTTGTTACTTTAAAAAAAGACAAATTACCCAATGTTATAATTAGTAATTCGAATGATTGTCCTCATTTTACTGTAAATATGAATTTAAATTATTAGAATTCGTTGTGTATATATTTGTTCATAGAAAATTCATTTTCATGTTTTTTTAACCCCTTCAGAGCACATTTTTTTAAATTTTTCTTCATGTGCTCGTAGATAAACTTTTGTATGACACTTGTGCGTGAAGTACTTTTGCGCACTCGCTACGCTCGTTCCTTGCATTTTCGGAACTCGTGCGCAAAAGTATAACTTCACGCACTTGTATCATAAATAACTATTGTTTACATTCCGTCCACTTATTTTTTCTGCATTGTTGAAAATTCTCTTTTTCTCTTTTGTGTGTCTTTCGTTCATACATCAGTACTTAATTATCATTGGAGAATTGAGTGATGTCAGTCAGAAGCCTGGGACTCTCTTGTATAATAGGTACAAGAGAAATGTGTTAAACCTTCCTGTGCCTATCCTACCAATTTATTCAAAAATTGTTCAAACATTTATTCACGGGTGGAAATTCCATTTGGTGTTTTACTGCCAAGTTAATGATAAATTTATAGCACTTGGGGCACTTGAATACGTTCGAAATAGACAAACGCGAACTTTTCATCTTATAGAATTTCAATTGTTCCAACGAAACGTTCTGAGAACGTGAGCTGAATACCTTGATGTCGAGCATATCGAAAATGACTAGCATCATTTCGTGTGAAACTTATAATTTTGTTACAAAAATCTATTCGTAAAGAAAATGAAGTTTCTCTGCGCATAGAAGCTTAGTTTGCAATGGTGTAGGAATATTTACAAAATTTCTTATAGTGGCTCGCAATTACAATATATAGAATTATTGAACGTCTGAAATCTCGTGTTACAACATTTTGGAGTTAACCAATGGTTGACTATAACAATTGCTCAACCTACTGAGTTACAGCACACCTTCAGCGAAGAACTGCTTAACGCATTGCGTACATATCAACATTGAGAAAGTCTGGTAACTTATAAGTAACTTTTTAGCTTTCGTTAGGTTTCACCTGCGTTAAATGTGAATGCTTAACCTATTAATACCAAGAAAACAACCAAGAAACTTCAGAAATCAGCAATGGTTATCAAATGATTAGCGTAGGCATAAACCTAAGTGCTGCAAGCTATTGATTCATGAGAGGCACTCTGTTGGTTCTGTAATAATAGTCGATCAATTGGTGTTGTGGGTTTTCACTTATTAGGTAATATCATATTTTGAAAATATTTTGAAATATCAGAGCTACCTTTATCAGATCGAGTGGAAAGTCTATTATTTCGACGATATCGAGGATTGAACTTTAAATATGTCATCCATAAAGAAAAGTTTCACAGATTTGATCAGCTGTCAACCACGAGATTAACACGACCCAATCAGGAACGTGATATTAGGTCCTCCTCAACTCGGTTAGGGAATACTGATGGAGCGGTGCAACGCAAACTAATATTTTCATGATTACTTTATCTAAGACTGTCCCAATGTAAACGCTGCAAGCGGGCATCATCCCAATCCCATACCAACTATTCCGAACACCCTATACATATTTCGAAGAATGTGAAATTTGGCAAGTTTATCTGAAGCTACGTGGCATCGGTAAGAGAGGAAGAAACATGGAGCAAATCTGTCATAAACGTACAAATGGCGTACGGTACCTATTTTACCAAGTAAAATTGAAAATACAAAGGTCACTTACAATACCAACGCCACTGGATAAATCAATATCAGCCAATTGACGAAGTGGGAGGGAAGATCACACGCACGCGCTTGCCAATAAGAAGTCAGCTGGTCAGGCATTTCGATAAAAATCACCAATTATGTAATTCGAAGGGTGTGGTAATTATGATTTTCGTACAACGCTGCCAGAGCTTGAAGAAGCCCATAACAAATTCGGAAAAGTGCTCATCTTTCAACATTCATAAATTGAAAAAATAATGTCAATGGGAAAAATCCATGGAAACAAGCACAATAAATAATTAACGTTTGATTATATTGTTGATATTGTTAATAGTAAAAAGTCCCTTTTCTAAATATTTGCACTACATACTTATCACTTTAGCTTTTTCATAGTTAAACGAATGTTTCCAACTTTCGCTTCAGATAAACTTGTCAAAGTATACCTACATGACTCATTAAATTGGTGTTTTAAGCTGAGATATTTTTTGTCCATACCATACCATCTTTTGCAATGTTTTTCATGATGGTTTTGGTTTATTACAGGCTACTTTTATAGTATGACTTGAAGATCCGTGATTTTGAGATGTGGTTTCTTTATTTCGAAATGAGATTAGAACATTTCGATTGTGAAATTTAAAATGCACGTTTAATTGAAATAATTATTACTCAACTCAAAATGTTTTAAGTATATTTACTTGTAAAGAAAATGAGCTGATTTAGTTGTAATGATAAAATCTGCTGATGTGTAACTTAATACTGAATTTAAAAATCCCTCGGTCACTTCAAATGACTGGTCTTGCATTAATATTGAGAGGAATATTTGGTGATAAATAATTGTGAAGCCAACGAAACCTATATACGTTAACTAACTTTTGAATATACCGAATAAATCTTTTTTGTAGGTGCAATGTCTGAAATTGATACCATTAAGAAGTGAAAAAGAGTATGAATCTAGATTCCCACAGATTTTTGTTTATATTCAGTATATTAAATTTGGTTATAGCAATAGAAACACGTAATGCTCATAAAATACACAGGTAAGATTTCATATTTATTTTTTACTTAAGGATTAATAATTTTGTGAGAAAATTGTCTTTATAAGATATTTTTCTAATCTTAGAAGTTAAACAGAGCGTTAAAGATGATACCGACATATATATTTCCCGCAGGTATTACATGAAACATAAATCCAGCAGAAATAAGCTTTTAAACTTCAACGCAGACAACTTAATGCATCCTTACAACGGTCTGGAAAGTTACTCTCTAACGGAAAATCAGCCGCACCACCACTTAAGACACCAACACGATGAAATTCCCTGGCCTGTCAAAAAAGAAGCGGTCGTGGAAGGTGATTTGATTCTCGGAGGGTTAATGATGGTGCACGAGCGAGAGGACAGCATTACTTGCGGACCGATAATGCCACAAGGTGGTGTGCAGGCGTTAGAGACGATGTTATATACGTTGGACAGGATGAATTATGCTGAAAAACCAATTCTACCCGGCATATCAATTGGAGCACATATCTTAGACGACTGTGATAAAGATACATATGGATTAGAAATGGCGGTCGACTTTATCAAAGGTATGTTATCACAATTTATTTCTCGAAGTTCAATTATATGCTTGAGCGGAGTATACCTACATGTAGATATAATATAATCCTTGACTATACAAAGCATTTCAATGAAAACTCTCCACCTCACATAATTCTGAAGGCGTCGCTTTAAGGTAAGAATTTTAAGAACACGACAATAATCATATAAAGAGGGACGTTTTTTTGTTCATAGACGTTGTCACTTCTCCCAATTTCTTAAATAAAAAAGGATAAAAAGAGGATTACAAAAATATATCTCTGAAAACCAAAACTCATGCCGCTCAGTCAGCATCTATAATTTAGTATTGTTCTGCTGACTTTCAACTAATGAAAATGTTACTATTAGTAAATTGGAATTATCCAACTCCCAATTGATTGTCTTTTCACTTCTTTATTCTACATTTTTGTAATTCTCTTGTAGAAACGATAATGAATAAGGTGTTCCACTTCGAAAATTGGGAAGTGTGACTATGGGGGAAGGGGGTTAAAGTTATAAAGTCTATGTATGAGCCTTCAGAATTATTTGGGGTGGATGGTTTTCATTGAAATGCTCTATGTACTCAATATTATACAGTATGGTCCAAAATAACGAAATCATTTTTCCCTGAACGAGTTATTTAGGAGGAAAATCCTGAAGCCCACCGATTTTTATTTTCATCAAATTATCTTTTCATTCTTGACGTTATCCATTTAAGTGTGATAACGTTGTCCATGACATGAGAATTCCAGAACCCACTGGAATAGAAGTTAATGAAATTGCAGATGAACTAGCAAAGAAAGTGACTGAAACACCCTCTTAGGAACCGGAATCCTTTTGCGGTATGTAATGTAATATTGGAAAAAATAGGTGAAGCCAAGAAAAAGAGATAATCTGACCATTGGAAATATCTCTCAGGGCTAAGACAATCAAATATTCTCCTGCATGACTACAACTCGTTGAGATCTAATGAATGCACAAGTAAAAGTTAGTTTTGCTATAAGCAAGTTCTTAAGAGCGAATAAATTATTATTATTATTATTAAAATTTAGGTAAGTTAGTAAAACTGCGCCAAGAATTTCAACAGAGATCCTCACAAGACATTGTCGCCTGAATGGGAGAAAGGAAGGATGTAGAGAAGAAGAAGTATGTAGATTTTGTGACATGGAACAAGGAACATACTTGCGAATTGCACAGCAATACAGAATCCTATGGCACAACACCTAGAAGATAATTGGATATAAAAGTGACATTCACTCAAGTTGAAGCCTGCAGATATCTCAAAAATTCCCCCGTCTCTGAGTATTTCCACAGGAACTAAGTAGAAGTAAGCGGGCACAATATATCGTTTGCGTCTCAGTGACTGTCACCCCAATATACATACATGCATTGATGAACTCAAGAGAAGAGAAGAGTTCGCTGCTCATCGTTTGAATTGTTCGAATGAGAAGACGGTGATTTATTCGACAGCTTGCTTTAAATTTGGTTGTACTTAATTGTAACATTTTTTCGACAACATATAAAAATTAATTACTCACCTGTTGATATGGTTGAAAAATTATCTAGAAGACCTGATTTGTGGTATTGCAAGTCCCACCTCTCTATTTGAAAATGATATTGATGACGTTATCACCGTTACATAAATGGAAAAAATGAGAAAGTAATCTGAAAGTGTCTATAAAAGAATAAAAATCGACAGATTCCAGGATTATTTCCTTCAACTACGAAATAATGAATTTATTCCTCCGATTTAAGTCATACTGTATATTATTGTGTATTCGTCTCGTAGTCACCCACAACTGATCGAAAAAAATCCACTATTTTTTTAATGGTGTACTTCCTATCCCTTCAGTTTTTGATCTTGAAAAGCTTTCGACAAATTTCGTTTTGTCCATTTAATGTAATGAATTCAGCATGTCTAGTTTTCCGCTAGATAAATTGAATTACTAGTTACATCGTTTCCACGTAGACTACACCGGAAAAAAATCACTTTTCTCTAAGAGAACACACAAAGTTTGTGAAAAAGTTAGTCAAAGATAGTCAAAGCAACTGTTCTTCTTACTTTGAATATATTTCTGAAGGTTATGGTACTATTTTCACAACTATAAGAAATATAGCTCTGTAAATAAAAGTACGAACACAAGCTGGACCTATGCAAAAAATTATAATGAATTTCTTACTTCATAACTTTCGACAGGCATTATTTTAACAAAATGCATCGATGAAGCATTGTTGATGATTGATTGATTGATTCAATTGACACCACCGGTCAGAGGCTTAGAGTCCTCGGCACCTCAGTTCCATGGCTTTTTGTTTTCTCAGTCATAGATAAAAAAATACTCATAGATGGGAAACTGACCCGTAGCGCCCTCTACTTGTACGGGTGGCGCCACCTTGAGAGTCCACTATTATTGCAAAATGACATTTATGGCCCATTTCTTGATATTTCATTCAAAATTACTCAACATTAGATTGATATTACAATAATAACAATCAAATAGTCATATAAAATTGAATGAAATGTCAAAAAATGGACCATATAATGCCTAAAGTGAGAAAAATGAGGCAATAATCATCAAGCTCATATATTTTATTGAATGAAAAAAGTATACAATAAATGGAACGTTTTTTACATATTTCAATGACAAACATGAAAAAAAATAAATGTGAATGAATGAATTCAACAACAATGCTGGGAAGTTCAAAGCTGTATGGAAGAATAACTACTTCTGTCACTTTTCATTTAATGAAACATTTTCTTTATAAAGATAGAGCTTACCGGGTGCACATCACATTACAATCTTTCACAAAACATATTCTAGACATTGTCTCTTAAAATAAAATTCCCACTGTAACAATAAAAACCAACTACGAATACTCAACATACACACAAATAGGCAAAATAGTTTTGAAAAACGAAAACTGGACAAACTCTCGATACATGTCAGGCAGCTTTCAAGTTAGGATCATAGATAACACGTTAATATATCAGTGCTGATATGTGGAAGAATCTGCAGCTACCACTAACGACGTTACAGTTCTCACTAAATTAGAAATTTTTGTACTGACGGGACTCCCTATGTAGCAACACCCTTGCGCCTTCAGAGATCCACTACCCTGCTCTTAGTTGTGCCGTTTATATGGAGAGACCAGTAGCCCGTATCAGATTTAACAGTCTTTCCACTAGATCCTTCTTAGAAAAATCCTCCCTTGAATGCTCTAGTCCTAGAAGTCTATATTTCCAATGGAAGGCTGTTGCCTCCTCTTCCATGCACAACTGACGAAGCGTTGTACTTCTATTCATCGGTTGTATGCAAGGATTCAGTTTATCTTCGAAGTAGTTATTCAAGTTTGTTACTATTATTGCTGGTATTGTCCCTCCGGAAACATATTTGTAGTTATGCAAAAGCTTGAACTTTCTGCGAAACTTATATTCGCTGTATCAGGAAAAGCAAACTAGCGAATGTGTTCAAACTTAACTTCACAAACAACGGCTTATCAAATAAATTTGATCCATTTGAATGTTGCACTGTCCGCAACAGAAACACGCACAAACTTTATACAATCCAGTTTCATAATATATTGTACAATATATTTCTCTACATAACCAGCCGACAGTAACTTTTTGAACGTAAATGAATGTAAAGGAAAAGTTTCGCCGAATCAGTAATATTTTGTAACATACTGTTAATGTAATTTAAAACACTATAATTCAGATGTAATCGTAATATTATTATTATTAAAACCTGGGTCCGTTCGAAGCACGCGAGATACAATCAGTGCTTTTTGATGAGTTCTGCTTCCTCTGTATCCACACTCACTTCTCTCTTTCTAAAATTAGCTATCTCTGTCCTTTTGGAAGTGTCCCGAGTAATTTTTCATT